>JAAEAF010007874.1:0-40298 GCA_011037195.1 Triatoma infestans
CTATCTGCTTGATTGTTTCAAATTTAAAGAAAAATATAATAATAATGTGGTTTATAAAATGCTGAATATACTTACTTGGCTTTACCTCCTTTAAATACCAAGAACAAATCTATAAAAACTGCTGGTAATAGTTGCAGGATATACATTTGTATAAAATATAACCATTTTCTAGGTTGAAGCCTAAAATTATATTCTGCAATAGAACTCATATGTGCAATTTTATCTTGAAAAGTATATTTCACTACAAGAGTCATGTAATCTTCCCATGTTGTTGGAGCTTTTGACGAAGAAACGATATTATAGATTTGTACAGTCTGATGTTCACTGAAAGGTAATAATAATAAATAGGTTTTTGATAAATTTTCAAACAATTATGAATTCAGATATATCTTTTTTTATATAATTAATTGATTTTTTCGTTAATATAATAAGAAAAAAACCTGGTGTGAAACACTCACACATCTTTCTCTTAATCCAGTTCTCAAAATTATAATTGACAAACTTTATAGTATTTAATGACATTCGTCGAAAACTGAAGAAACTGTTCAGTTCAGTAAAAGCGCTTTTCCGGTTTACTAATTTCGTGAAACTCGGAATCTTGGCCATCTATTTATTTCTAATTAATTTTGTTTGGATGGTAGAATTGTACATTGCACTTTACAGAAAAACACAACCCCACCCTCTCCCTTAAAAGTGGTCTTAAATGCATTTGTCCAGAGAAATGTTTCAAATAAAAGTTGTAGCTCTTTGTAAAGAGTAAAAAATAAAAAAAAATAAAAAAAAAAAAACAACTACTAAAGTGGTAATTCTGGTTGAGGAATTTTAACAGGTAACCTACAGTCAGATCCCATGGTGATACCTAAACGAAATATCAAGCTTCAACTTTTTACGGCACATACACACACGCCACACACACACACAGACCATTTGCTAAAAACCACTTTTTTGGACTCAGGTGCTTCAAAGCGGATATTTCTATTAAAAACGCGATATCGAAAATTTGACACGATTACAATACTTCCTCTTACTAGGAGTAAGAGGTAAAAAGTAAAATGACCATTATAAGAAGGGATCAGAGCGAAATGTACGCTGGATTACAAAGTTCGAATTAAAAAGTAAATTGTGGATTTTGGTTTTTTATTTTTATGGCTAAATATTTATTTAGGTTATTAATTTTATTTATTTTTATTTATCTTTGGAAGTGAAGGTGAACCGTTACTTAGAGTTACGGTTCAACAAGTTACTTAGAGTAGTATACAGCACAAAAATATAATTATAGCAATTAAATGAATAAAAATAATAATAACGGAACATATAAAAACTACAGCAGACAAAAAGAAGAAAAAAGAGAAAATGTATGTATTAATAAACATAAATAGTGAACAACTTGGTTAACCGTTGAAATTAAATTCTTTTTAGCTTCAATGAATTAATAGTATTTATACTATATGGTTTATTAAATAAAAGAAATTCCATTGTTTTAATAAAAAGGGATGGTAAATTTAAACCTAATAACTCTGGAACAATATTATGTGGTGTTAAAAAAGTTAAATAGGGGACAATTTTACATAGAAATGATAACAATCAATTATTATTGCAGAATGGGGCAGAATCATCAAAATGATTAAGAATCATCAGAATGATTAATATTGCTGTGTTTCTTTAATAAGTAAATTTGGATATATATTTACCAGATAGTTTGTACTGAGCAATAAAGCGCTTCAAATTGAAATGCAAATTCAAAATCATAACTGAATAATACTATCAGTTTCAAAAAAAAAAAAAAAGAAGATTATAACTAAATGTAAACAAATGATTTAAATCAGCGTTTTATAAAAAGACTTAGTTATTTATACTAAGTGTGATAGAAATATTACTTGCAATTTCATTGGGTGTTTTAAAGTTTAAAACTGCATTCTAATGGAACTCCTATAACACATAACTAATTGAGTATACCAGTTATACTTATCCACTTTAGGTGTATTATTTAATTTATTTAAAAAAAATAATGTTATGTTAAGTTCAGATAACACACTTTGGGAAGTCTATAATCTTTCATTTCAGAGAGTTTCACCAATCATTTAATGGCTATTTTTAGAATCTTAAACTTAATATGAAAAAGGCCAAATTCCGAATGGATTAACAAATAAGGAACCGATCTGTTAAGATAAAAAAGGAGTTTGAAAAACTATAGTTCCATACCAAATCATTATCAAAACGATCATCCCAGACTTGAGCGGCATAAAGGATGCGTCGAATGGACCTGAAAGAACCGTTCAAAGTGACGTAAGAATCCCATGACGAAGTTTTTACCTTCCTTAATACGTCCAAAACTATCCCTTGAGTAAGATAGTTAGCTTTAGTAGAAATAGATTTTAGGTCAGCGGAAAATAATCCAGTTCGAGAAAATGACACCCCTAAAATAGGAAAAATTATTTACTAAATCAATTTTCAAACATTCACAATAAAAATCTGCCTTTATAAAATTTCATAACTTTTGTTTTGAAATATAAAAATTTAAACTGTTCTTTTTACAATACGATGTGTCTGTATATAAGAATTAGTAAACACAATTAAGTCATCTGCATTATAGGAGAATTAAATTGTCTCAAGAGGCTGTTATGGGGATTCCACCGACATTATTTGCTCTCGTAAAATTTTCTATATTGCATGAAGATTCTATATAGAGAAAACTCTATTTTATATTTCTGTGAAAACATTAATTCAAAAATTTGACACCATCTGTATAGTAACTCTTTACTTCAGTTAGAGAAAGTAAAAAAAAAAGAAAGTTGTTTTTGTAATACTTGCTTTTTTTTAAAAGTAACTGTTGTGTGCCACATGCTAGCAATTATGCCGCTGACTACCTTATCGGCGGGTATTAAGTCAGCAATCTTATCCGGATCACCATACCAGACACGCATGAGTCCCAATGAAACAGCTAAAGTAACCCCGGTAGGTCCATAAAAATTATTTATCCATCCTTCAAGAGGCTCTTTGTTACAACCTATAACTGTAAATTGAGCAAACAATTGTTAGAGTAGAATCATTCTCATTGAAATATCCAGTGTTTTCCCGACCTGTAAGCCAGAAATATTAATTATTTGTATCAGAATTTTTGGATTTCTGTTTTTTAAATTTCTATTACCACTTATCTTACAAATGTATCAAGTATTTTAGCCTATCGGTGGTGCAGAGAATCTGAGAGATACATTATATTTTTTTGCCAATAGTTTCAGAGAAATTCCTGATCTTAGATGGTGTTAGTTGAAGAATTATGAGTAAAACACCTCTGTTAAGGGAACTAGTTCGAAGGAAAGAAACAATGAAGGCTATTCTTGAACATTATGATTCAGATATTCAGGAAAAACAGAATTTTTTTTTTAATTTCTAAATCATGAGTTCCATTGAAGTCCCATACACATAGATACTTGCGTTAGATGATGGTTTTTGATATAATACCATCATTGGACCCTTATGTCATTGGACTAATGACATAAATAGATGACATTTTTATTGAAAAATGTTTTTATTTCAGATTGTTATAAAAATTTAAGAAAATCTGTAGAAAGGGTAAAGTAAAACAAAAAAAACATAAATTAATACATATTTTGTTTATGCGGGCATAACTTCCGCAATAATTATAATTATTAATTTCTGTTTGATGAATATTGCGAGAGAGTCTTGAAGAAATAAGAGTGAAGACTTTTTAGTTGCATTGAGCTATAAGAATTCTTTATATTTAATAGATCAATAATTATTACTAAACTAATGAAGGAAAAAATTGCTGAATTTCAAATTACTTGATGTTTGAAATCTCCGCAAGGTATTTCTCTCCTAAGATATGAAAACGATGATGTTAATAACTTTATTATAAACATAAATTATTTTCTATTTCAATTGATGGATCTTTTATTAATTATTACACATAGTGCATGACAGCTGGGTCGGGCGAATCCGTTCGCCTTAAAATTACTGA
This sequence comes from Triatoma infestans, assembly GCA_011037195.1. Taxonomy (NCBI): domain Eukaryota; kingdom Metazoa; phylum Arthropoda; class Insecta; order Hemiptera; family Reduviidae; genus Triatoma; species Triatoma infestans. The sequence continues at coordinate 3,980 of JAAEAF010007874.1, forward strand.
CATGACAAAGAGACCAAGGAATTCTGATGGAAGATAAGATGAATGGGTAGGATAACAAATAGGTGTTGCATATAATGTATTAAGGTAGTAGTTGCTGAAATGACCTACACTACTCCACCGTACTCACGATATTATATCTAGCAATACTGAGATGAGAAGAAGAAGCATAAAAGGTTAGACTAATTGAACTAAAAATGATGAAATTGTGGCATTGTTGGCATCAGCTTGGCTGATGTGACTAGCTTCAAGAGCAATGTGGCTCTAGTTACAATTCTTGTTTGTTTTGTCAGTCTTGTAGCTAGTGTAAGTCGAGTGAGCTGTCGTGTAGGCTTACTGAAAATTCTCTGGCTTTCTGGCATAGAGCAGACAGGTGATTGCTTCTGAAAGTTGTGTTCTGATGTAACTCTTTGAGTCTTATGTGTAAGCTCTTTGATTGCTGGTTTTACACTCTTCAAATGATGAATTTCGAATCTTAAGTAAATTTTTTTATAACGTTGCCTTATTGTCTCTTCAGCACAGTAGGCATAATGCGTAGTTGATGTGCGCTTGCAGTGCCGATGCGAGCGACGGTGTGACTGGTATCAGCAACATGAAATCTCTAGCATATTTGTTGCTTATTTTGGCATACGTCTTATAAACAAGTAATGTTTATTCCAATACAATCCTTCTCCAAAGGTTGGACCTGACCTGGTTTTTAAAGGATTCAGGATATATTTCCTGCATATTTCTAGGAACTGGAAGCATTAGAGTTCCTTAATGATTGTGAATTCCACAAAATCAGTAACCACTAAGTTCATATCCTGATTAACTCTTAGATATAAAGAGCTACGTTAAAAAAAAGGGGAGAAATATTTCAAAAAAATGTCATCCATACAAACATTCAATTTATCTGTGATGTGATAGCAAGAAGAAAAAAGATATAATTTTCTAATAAAAATTATAACTAGTGGTTCCAGCCAGCCGCTATCTGCAGGTCAAGAACCGCGGCAAACAAAAACCCTTTCAAACAAGGGTCAATACACAGCCAAAGAAACGCCGCTAACCCCTTTCAAACAGGGGTCATTGTACAGTCATTGTACAAAAGCCGCCTGGCCTGTATTCCCTTCATACAAGGGTCAATGAACACTCAAGAGGCCACCTAGCTACTATCTATTAACAAACAGTCTTTGTTAACCACCGACTGGCCACCATCTGCCGCCACCCTGGTCACCAACCTGCCTAGGGTCAGCATACTGCAAGAGATGTCTTAGTGTGGCACATACTTACACATCTGTCAATGTGTGAGTGATACCAATATAAAAGTGAGTGATACCCACTGGAGGAGGGGATCAGTTACGAGTATTCAACAGTCAACATCAGTTATCAATCAGTTAAGTGCCAGTCACGATCACTCTTCATCAGTATTCCATCAGTATCAAATCAGTATTCTACGAGTTATCTACAAGTTATCAACCAGTTTACGTCAGTTCAAGCAGTTAAGCTTCACACATCGCGAGCGCGTCCCTATTCAAGGTTTAAACATTATATCTTTAATATTTATTAATCATTTCATAATTCATTTATAGTTGTGCATCTTAGTTCATCTAATTTCAAACACTTTAAATTAATTGTTAAAATATAGTCTATTTTCGTAATTCAGTAGTTCGTATTTCGAGTAACAACTCTCTAACTAACAATCACCTATTCATCACTTCAACTCCCTATTCAAGACATCTGATTCCAATACAAAATCCCAGAAAGAAATGTTAGTTCTAATATTATCTTTATTACATAATAACTATTGCTCGAAATGAAACAGTATGTTGCCTTACAAAACAAAACAAGATATCTAAAACTAATCTTACCAATAGATGGCCTTGCAACAGCTAGTGGAAATTTACCAGCAAAAGAGCTAACTAAATCTTCACATACACCTTTTGTAAATCCATAAGTGTTTTCCCAAGGTCCTATAATTCTGCAAATATCAAGTTACAGAAACATTTACATAAATGGCGATTTAATATTAGTGAATTGTCAATTTCAAGGAATATTTATAAAAATCAATTAAAATAGATGCTTTGATTAATAATTTTGATATTTACAAATGTTCTTCATTCATACTAACATGGAATATTTAATAATCTCATTATTTCTCTTGATGCTGTTTGAGGAAATATTGAGATCGTAACAAATTTTCAATAATGAGTTTCCTTCGGAAATAAAGTTTTGAGGTGTCCCGAAAGAGAAGAAAATGTCCTACAAAACTCAAAAAAAATTATAAAATAAATTGAAAAAGCTCAAACCATGCGATCTGACAAAAAAAAAATTGAAAAAAGTTTTTATTATTATATCAAAAATAGTATTTTAATATTATAGATACGGTAGATCTCTATATGTTTAGTTGATATACCAAGTTTGTAAGAAAACTCTAGGATCTCATTTAAGAAAACTGATATAACCATTCACAGTGGCTGGCTTACAGCGTTTTGTGTCAGAGGCCCTGAAAAACTTATATTTGCGATGAAACTCAATTTCGAAAATACTTAACGACTGCAATACTATCTCTTTCATCACTAAGAGATAGCAAAGATAATAAATATGGTCATATTGTACATGGATATATTTCAATATATCTTGCGATATATGAATAAATATTTAATTATAATTTTAATGACAATACCTTGTTTTCTCGATTCTCAGCTGTAATTTTAGTCAGCGAATAAAAGTATGTTTAATGTTTATGTTCATAATTGATTGTTTAATTGTATAATTAGATCATAGGTAGATACAATATATACAGGGAATTGCAGAATTGCACGGCACTATTTTAGGTATGTGTTCTGTAGCGAAAAATAAACATAAAAGTTCATACACACATATTTTTTAAATCAATTTATTACACAGATATCTGGGGCTTAAAGATATTTCTTTAACAACACAATATATCAGAGTAACTGTTCAAAGTGGCCACCGTTTTGTTGAATGCAGCATGCAGTTCAACGGATCCATACTTCTTTGGCACTTCTTATAGCATCAGGACAATACGTGATAGTAGCTGCGGCTTTCACGATCCAAACCTTTAGCTCTTCTTGCGTGCCAATAGACGTAGAATATACCATAGACTTCATCCAGCCCCACAGTATATATTCTCACGGAGCTACATCGGGAGATCGTGGTGGCCATTTAACAGGTCCGTTTGTCCAACCTATCGGTTACTATATGTTGGTTTAAATAATCAGTCACAATATGAGAATAGTGAGTTGGAACACTGTCATGCATAAACATTTGAGAAAACCGCTGCCTATTGGCAAGCGGAATATCTTCTAGAAGCTCATAAAGATTATTTTGGCAATAAATGCAAGTATGATATTCCTGAAAGTCTTGGTGTCAAAAAGTAGGGGCCAAGTAGATTGTCGCCAAGAAAACCACACCAGATATTTAATGAAAATGTTATGTTGGTAATGTGTAGTAGTAGTCGTATGAGGGTTTTCATCATCTCAATGTGGGTGTTTCGAAAATTAGTAATCCCATTTCTTGTAAAGCAAGATTCATCGGTAACCAGCAGGCAGCTTAGGATGTAAGAATCTCGTGTGTATTGTTGAATTAACCACTGGGAGAAATTTCTGCGCCTGCTATAATCTTGTGTTAACAAATCATGCACAGGCGTGATGTTAACTAGATGCGAAGTGACAGCCTTCTGGTGGTAGTACTAGGAAATAACTGTACATCTTCCAGTATTTCTTCTTCAAGGTTTGCATTTCTCCGAAATCTTTGTCGACCAGCGTTTACTGTACAGGCTTTAGTGTGTCACTTTCCCTAAGACGTTTTTCAATGGCTTCAAACGTTTTACGACTTGTTATTATTCTTCTGTTGGGAAAATTTTCATGATATCTTCGAACAGTAGCAACACCATTTTTATGTACCTCGCCATAAGTTAAAAACATGTCGGTTTGTTCTGAAAAAGTGAACAAATTTGTGGTGTCTCCCATGACGCTACACAAAATGCTAAAAATACTACCTCACAGAATTCACTCACACGCACGGAACTATTAATCAGTGTTTAATACTAACTGTCAAACAAATAAACGATCTGCAATTGTTAGTATTATACATTTGGACTTTCGATAAATAAATCTTTAACCTCCGATATCTCTGTAATAAATTGATTTAAAAGATATGGGTATATGAACTGTGATGTTTATTATTTGTTGCCACAGAACGCATAAAATAGTGCCGTGCAATTCTGAAACATATTTTATAATTATCTATATTAATTACTTTGGGGTTATAGCTGCTATTTCTTCGTCACTCAATTTGTCTAACAATAATTTCACTTGCTGATAATTATAACCAGGTTTGTAGAATTCTTCGCTCATCTCTGGACGGAACGCATGAGTGTATGCAGTGGATACATACACAAAAGCCTGTTCATAAAACCAAAAGTTACAATTTTAGTTTTTTTTAGTTACACTTTTAGTATTTTTTTATATATTAGGCCTATTTTGTGAAAATTAAATTAAACTTACTTTTAAATCTTGAATAGTTTCAGCAAGCTGCAGAAGGTGTAAAGTTGAGCGTATATTCATATTATAAGCTTTCTTTAGAGATTCATCCATTCTTAACGCTGCTGCCGCGTGTACAATAAAGTTCACCTCTTGTTTGATAATTTTTATACTCTCATCACTAAGAGCGCACATTGGTTCCGCTATATCTCCATTCAACAATTTCACCAAGGATTTTACTTTAGGATTTTTCTTCAGAACTTTTTCAAAAATCTATTTATAAAAAAAATCGTAAATAATAAATTAAATGGAATTATAATAATTATAGTATTCTATAAATAGGATTTTTACTTTCTTTAAAACCTATCAGAAGAAATATTGCGATCCTAACAAATATTGGAAATTGAGTTTTCAAATGAAATACTTGTTTTGAGGTGCCCTGAACAAAATAAATGGTTTTCAAGGAATGGTCTTTGTGTGTGTGTGTGTGTGTGTGTGTGTGTGTGTGCATGAGGGGAGAGAGAGTGAACGAACAAGTATCACAAAAACAAAAAAGAGTTCAAACTTAAAACATCGTTTATGTTTAACAATGCCGCAACTGATAATGATTAAAGATCGAAATCGATTCAAAATCGATCAATATCTATCTATTAATCGAAAATTCTGACTTTAAGCATAATATTGTTTCAAATAGTCCAACGATTTTCTGTTAACTCTATTTACTATCTACATAAATAATATTTTATTTGAAACGATTCTTTAGGAATTGTATAATTATTATTTCACACAACATTCACATACGCCATCCACGCAAGCATGTATACCTGAATATTACATAAATATCAAATAATATATAAATAAATAAAAATTAAATATTAAACGAAGCATGTATAGCTATTTAGGTATACATGCTTGCGTAGATGGCGTATGTGAATGTTGTGTGAAAGGGTGAAATAAGAGTGGAATGCATAATTATAAAAACTTAATTATGAGAAACCATATACATGCGAGCGTGGATGGCATTTATGAATGTTGTGTGAATGCATATTGTGTGAAATATTGAGTGGAATGCATAATTATAAAAAACTTAATTATACATAACCATATTTAGGTATACTCGCGTGCGTGGATGCCGTACATGAATGTTGTGTAAAAAGTGAAATATTGACTGGAATGAATAATTATAAAAATCGCATAATTTTAAATGATGTTAGTTTAAATCGTTATTTAATTTAATTTTTAATTTATTTTTATATATTTTATATTTTATTTTGACTAGTTAATTGTAAAGTAAATCTCCCTCCAACTACAGAGTTTACAAATTAGACCCCCCACCTGTTGTTTCCATTGTAATGAAAATTTGCCCTTTAACGACCCAAACACGTGTTTTCCCACCCAGCTGACCATACCCCTTGACCTAGTTTCAGAGTTTAATTTTAAATACAGTTAAAAAAAAAATAGTCAGTGTGTAAAACTGAATTTGTTCTGTGGAAGTCTGTGTTGTCACACTGTCTGAAAAACGCATCCTGAAGATGGTCGAACGCCCGAAACCGGTCGATGACCACAAAATGAAGCAGGCTACACGGAAAATCTCTGATGCTTTCCAGCTCTGCGGAACCAATCACCACAACAACTATAAGCTTTTGCTTTAAGTGTCACTTCAATATATATATATATATACACCATATGGATTCTATCATCTTAGGGAATGCAATATAAATGCATTGCCAGAATTTCAAATTTGAAGAAAATTTCCTAATTGGAATTGGGACTGTGATAGGATTCGAAGAGAAAGATCCAAAGCAGAGAGAGAGAGAGAGAGAGAGAGAGAGACAGAATCACTTTCTAGTTTAGGCCAGACTAGAGTGGGAGAAACTGTTTAAATACAGCTGTGTCAGCCATAGGAGGGACAGTCTTGCAGCAGAGTTCATACAGAGTCACAAAGCGTCATCAACCTTTCTCTTTACATCTAACTACCATTTATATATTTTAGTGTAAAGTCCAAGCAGTTTGTGCTACTTTTCAATTAAACAAAGATTAAACTAGTTTATTAATCTATACAACCCATTTTCTCCTTCTGAAACCCATTATAGAGTCTTTACATAACCTTTGAGTTTTTGCAATTTTCTCGAAATGAAAGATCTAAGATTTTCATTCAATTGGAAAGATTAGGCATATGTGCAGATGTGAAACAATCACATAATTTAAAACATTTATCTCCGCTATCTATAAATTATATAAAAAAAGTAAATAGTATGTTAGAATAACTTGATTTTATTTTTGTAGCATAATTTGACAATTTATAAAATACCTATGGAGGATAAATTAGTAAAAAAAAAAATCTAAACTAGACTTTTCACAGAAATAATTAGCCAATCACAGTGTGGAAATGAAGGTGTTAAATGTGATACGTGGTCAACATAATAATTCTAAATTTCTGATTGGCCTAAATTACACGCCCGCATTTAAAACGTTCACTTTCACATTGTGATTGGTTATTTACTTATAGCTACTATTTCTATGAAAAATTATGTTTAGACTTTAAATTTAAAATTGTGCAATAAAACTATTTCTTGAAAAACCCAAAAATTTCTAACATAATATTTACTGTTCTTAATATTTAATCTGAACTATAATGAAAATCCTCAGAACTTTCATTCCATTGTTGAGAAAATAGGCAAAAGAGAATTAGGCGGAAATGCAAAATCCACCGCCATTTTTTATTTTGCAGTAAAATATATAATGCTTCAACTTTCTATAATTTATTTGTTTAATTGGATTAATAATTAATTCGAATCCTTTTTTTTATGTTGTTGCGAGGAACTAGAGTTTGATTAAACTAGCTTTAGCGCAGATTTCCGTCTTTATAATAGATAGACTTTCAGTAGTGAATAACTGAATTTGCTCTGTGCAAGTCTGTGTTATCACACTGTTTTGACAAAACATTCTATAATGGATGAACGCCCGAAAGCGGTCGATGACCGCAGTAAGAAGCAGGCTATCACGAAAAATATCTTTGATGCTTTCTAGCACAGCGGAACCAAGCACAAACAACTCTTTCAATTCTTTGGTGACTGCGCCACAAGTGAATTTCATTCACTCCAAGTGAATGAAAAGTTTTCTTAACTAAATGTTATGAATTCCTTTGAGAAATTTTTATGGGTGTTTAACATCAATTTTATTTTGTCCCACTAATATTAAACGGCCAAATACCAAATGGCAGATTTTCATTGGATCATTTCTGCCAAATTCTCTTTTGCTTTCTCTTTTAACAATGGAATGAAAATGCTGAATTTTTTATTCATAGCTCACGTTAATTATATAAAAAAGTAAATAGTAAGTTTGAAATAACTTGTTTTATTGCTCTTTTTGATAAACAATTTTTATAGCATAATTTGATAATTTATAAAATACCTATGGAGGAAAAATTAGTAACTGTTCTTCCGGTCAACTGATTTTCTTTAGACTCTGAATTTTGTTAACATATTTAATTCTAATTAATATTATTCAGATGATACAATAGCATAATAAACTAAAATAAATAAATAAAAACTAAGAACAGAAGTAATAATAGCATTTCTGTGGAAAACATCCCCCCTCCTACAAAAGCCACCATAAATGAATTTTCTCGGAGAAATGTTTCGAATAAAATTTATAGCTCTTTATATGTGTAGTTGATACACTGTGTTCAAAGAAAATAGTTGAAGCGGTTTTTAAGAAAACCTCAGAAAACTGAAAAAATGTTGATATACCAAGTTAAAAGAGAATCAATCGTTGAAGCCATTTTCGAGAAAATTCCAAATAAGTGAATAAAAAAACATTCAGTAAAGTGGTATACTTCCACTTGAGAATTTCTGACAGATAACGCATTGTCAGATCCCATGGTGATACCCAAACGGAATATCTAGTTTGAACTTTCTGCGATTATTCGTTTTTGAGGTATGCAGTTCGCCACACGCATACATACAAGAAAACGCTTTACATGAAAAATCGGTTGACATGAAATCATACTGTGATCCCGACAAAATACTATGTAATTTCATACATTTTTTTTCTTTTAACACGAAACAAATATCGCTAAACACGAAAAGATTTCACTTCCCGGACGAACAAAATATACCTGTTTTCTGCAGTTGCATCGTCACGCAGATTTTTTTGGCTAATTTTTTTTCGTTAGACGGAACAAAATAAACAATGGCTGCCACTGTTGCTAGGTTTCCGCTTGTCTTTGAGTAGGTAAAGGCACCGCCATTGTCAAAACATTTCAGTTAGTTTTTGAATTCGGTGATTTTTTTTTTTTTTTTTTTTTTTTGTAATTTTAAAACATAAATTTATTTTTTACATGTGGAATGGCAGAGAAATCGAGATAAAACAAAAATCGCTATTTTATCGTTTACCACGAAATTCTTTTATCAAGAAAAACATTTTCGGTCCCCTCAGTTTCGTGACAAACGTTTTTCACTGTTTATGAAATAATTTACTGACCTCATTTTGAAATATCAATTCCAGTCGTTCTTCAGCTGATTTTCCTTTCTTTGGCCTCAGAAGAATGTAGATTTTTCTAATCCCAATACATGACCTAGGAAAATTATCTTTCTTATTGATTTTGTAAAAGAAAAGAAATATTTAATTATTTATTTAGTGGGAAAAATATTCAGATGTGATCTGTTCTCCTTTATTCTTCGTAATTAAAGTATTTTTAATCAAATTAATCTTCTTGTTCTTTTCTATTATTGTTGGAGGGAGTTTTGCATTTGAATTAGATTTCAAAACTATCAATTACTGTAATACACGTTTTGAAATCCTCTGAAAGTATTTTTAGAAAATGATCTGTGAAATGAGTGTTACATTCTGTTAGTGTGTTTGCAATATAATTTTTTTTTTCACAGTATAACGAAAAAAAATGGCAGTAAGTTTAATATTCAGTTCGGGTATCTTAGATGGATTAGACCCGGGTCTGGATATTTGTTCTAGACCTGGTTTGTTGTTGTTTTTCTTGGGGTAGCTATACGGGCCCAGTAGGGCTTTGGATAGGATAGCGAAGGGTTTGGTCCCTCCACACAGACAAATAATAATAATAACTCTAATGGCAACTATAAAATGCACTATGAGAAATTTGGGTTATTTATTAATTTTTTTTGTTTTGTTTTAATTTTAATGTGATATTTAATAGCGACAAGATATTTCCAAACACTTCCACACACACTTCTGTCAATTTCGCCGCTCTTCAATTATATAGTCACAATTAGAAAATTAATCAGATTCAAAAGAACCTAAATCAGGTTCAGAAGATTTCAGAGTCAATATGAAAAGATTTTAAATGTTTTATTTTTAAAATGACTGTGATAAGGTTACCATGAATTTCAAATTACATACCTGAGAAGATTTTCCAAGAGAAGAGAGCCAATGAAACCAGACGCACCAGTAAGAAAAATAGTTTTATCATAAAAACATTTTTGTATTTCACTTAATTCAGAAAAATTTCGAGGACTATGTGTAATATCTGGGATATCAAATTCAGATGTATCACGTGGCTCGTAATAATCCATTCTTAATGAATCTCAGATAATGTCTGAACTTGGTAAAGTAAAACAATAGTTCTTCATCACATTTTGTTTTTGTTCTTTGGTAGGGGGATAATGAGCTAGTCATCAGGTTTGTTAATAATTGGAGAAAAATTAATTCCAAAGTCAATAAATATTGTAATTGATAAACTTAACCTATTGGTTCTTTAGAAATTTAAAACGGTAATTGCATTGTATAATGCATTGAATTAATGATTCTATTGTTACTATTTTTTATGATGAACGTTCAATTTCTTCTTCCTTAATCAAATTGTATTCTCTTAGTAGTTGTTAGAGGATATTTTGAATAAAATATTTCGAAGAGAAAGATCTCAGTAAGCTGAAACTTGATATTTGGGTATTCTGCGATTGGATGATTTCTGTCAAAATTCAATGAGCAATCTTCAGTGAATGGTTTTATCAGTATCCCTTGATTTTCTTGAAAATGCCTGCAATGTTTGTCTTCAAGCATCTGCTATATATATATATATATATATATAGTACGTGGGCAAGGTGAAAAGTTCTCTGCCTAGTAGTGAAAATGAGTTTTTTTTTTTTAATTTTTAAAATGCGTCTCAATTTAATCTCCCTTTAGTTCAATAAACTTTGTCCAACATTTCTCCAACGACTGGATTCCATCCCTAATGTGCGATTCTCAAGGTCTTCAAAATATCAATTTACCGCTTCTATCACTTCTTCATTTGACCCAAAATGTTTTCCAGCCACTAATAATCTTATGGTATGGAAATAGATGATAATCATAGGGAGCCACATCTAGCGAATAGGGCTTGGTCGACCTTACCCTTGTATAATATATAGGGGTTGTCTGAACGTATATGGATCGATCGACTTTTTCTCGGAAACTAAGATAGCTAGAAAAAAACTTTAAAATATATATATATCCTCTTAGTTTTTCGTTAGAAATCCAAAATCAGCGGGCAAATTTTTTTTTTTGTGCTGCCAAAAGCGAGATACAGGCAGCAACTTTTTTTTCCCCCCAAATAATAATAGATCTCTTGGAATGATTTGATAGTGTTTTGTATTTTTAAATAAAAATATTAAAAATTACCTAACCTTTCTACTAACTGCATAATTAATTCATAAGATTTAATGTCTTTTAATACCATGTTCCAAGAATTTCAGTTAATGGCAATTTAAATTTAGAGTAAGGGTTTCCTGGTGTTCATAATTTTTATCACAAAAGTATTTAAAGATTATCCCTTATTTTGGAATCCATACTAGATGTACTAATATAGTAATACTTTTCTTAGGCATAATATTGGATCGCAAGGGGGATAGGGCAGAGTGCCTTGTGCGTCTCTGTCCGCTTGTAACTCCCCAAGTCAACCTCACCTCCACGCGGTGCGATCTGGGCACCTCCCTCGGGAGGTGGCTGACGAGGAAATGGCGAGGGCCGGACTAAACCCCTCTGGCTCTTCCCCTCCCACTCCCCATCCTAGTGATCCTTCCCAACCCCTTAGGTATCCCCACCCAAGCCGAGAAGGGATGCGCGTCGAGGCTGAATGCGTACAGGGTGGTAAAACATATGTGCGGTAGCGGTCACCTTGGGGAACCGGGCGAAACCCCATTGTAATGTAGCCTTCTCGTGGTATGGGGCTCTGCCACGGGTGACGGTACATCTCCCCCATTTCTCGTGGGAACAAAATGGATTCAACCATTCTTGTGGGAAGAGAAAGGAAGGATGGGCGAGAAGAGAAGAACTTGCCCAAACTAATACCCTCTGTTGGTGGAGATCCCCAAGGTTTTGGGGTGAGACCAGGGGTGGGTATGGATTTGGGGGGTGATACTTTGGTTACCCCTCGAACTGAGGCAGGGAGAGGAGAGGATAGGATAGCTGGGACAGGTGCAAGTACAGGTCTTTCAGCGACAAATCCTCTGAAGGTCTATTCTGCCAGGGAAGCCCTCAGGACTGCCAAGATGTTGGTGTGAGTGGCAGGGACGCTGAGGGAGAAGGTCCCAACTGTGGTGTTGGAAAAGCTGCGTTCGCAGAACGTAGACCTAGGCACTGCAGACTGGAGAGCGATCAACAGGAATGATGAAGCCCGGGGACATACCCTGGTAACTGGCATTTCTGAAGAAGTCCTGAAACGCCGAAGAAAATCCAATCTCGAGACTTTTCTCGGGATGGATATGGGGAAGTCCAGGGTCGTCGTTAAAACGAAGAATGATAGCTGAGGGGAAGACGAACCTTAAGAATCGATGGAGAGTACTGCAGGTAAATCTCCATCATAGTAAAGGAGCGTCGGCAGCGCTATCAAACTATCTCTTGAGAGAAGACATCGCCATAGCCCTGATCCAGGAACCCTGGCTGGTGCGAGGAAGAGTGGCTGGGCTGGGTGAACTTGCAGGTAAGATTGTGTACAATCGTAGCCTGGACAATCCTAGAACATGCATGTATGTTAGGAAAGATATTACCTTTTTACTGCTGACTGATTTCTGTTACAGGGACCAGACAGCGGCTAGGGTGAGACTACGCATGGAGGGAGGATCCAGAGACTTTGTCTGTGTGTCAGCCTACCTTCCATTCGACTCAACAGAGCCACCACCACCAGAAGAGTTGCAGAATTTGGTAACTTACTGTAAGGATGGTGGACTGGAACTACTGATCGGATGTGACGCCAATGCACATAATGAGGTATGGGGCAGCACAGATACGAATCAGAGAGGTAAGTCACTCTTGGAATTTATCTTAGCGAATAACTTGTGCTTGATAAACGAGGGTGAAGAACCCACCTTCTTTAATGTTAGACGGAGGAAGGTGATTGATCTCACCATAGCGACTAATTTTATGTCGACTCTGGTGAGAAGCTGGCATGTGTCCAGGGAACCCTCACTTTCGGATCACATGTACATAAGGTTTGATCTCCTGTCTGACTGTAGACAGTTGTGGAGCTACAGGAATCCCAGACTTACGGACTGGGATTCGTATCGACAGGATTTAGACCATAATATCAAAACAGTTAAAAGACCTATGCAACTGGGGAGGACATCGAGGATGCGGCAGACCAACTGCAGAAGGTCATCCTTGATGCGTACCAGGAGAACTGCGCGGAGGTGGTGAGGTCGTCCTCAAGAAAGGTCAGCTGGTGGAACAATCAGCTGACCAAGCTCCGTGCTGAGACTAGGAAACTGTTTAATGCAGCAAAGAGGAGAGGCTCATGGGAGGAGTACCGTAGAACCCTCACCTCTTACAACATGGCCATTCGGAAAGCCAAAAGGGACTCGTGGAGGAGGCTATGTGAGGAGGTCGAAACGACCTCAGAAGGGGCCAAACTCCACAAGATATTATCTAAGGTGCCGGTTAATCCAATCGGAACTATCAGGAAACCGGATGGTGACTTTACGGAGTCCGAAAGAGACACTCTAGAACTGTTGATCCAGACACACTTTCCGGACTCACAGGTGACGCTAGCGAGAAGGGCAGATGAGGACTTGGGGGATCTCGGCCTTCGGCGGGGGTCCAGGGAGGACTGGTCTGTAGCCAAAAGCTGCGTCACTTACAATAAGGTAAAGTGGGCAATTAACCACTTTAAACCATTTAAGTCACCAGGACCTGACGGAATATTCCCTGCCTTGTTACAGAAGGGTGGGGAAACTCTTACTCCTATACTATGCAGGCTGATGAGAGCATGTTTGGCTCTCAACCATGTTCCTAGAACATGGAGGTCTGTAAGAGTACTATTTATACCGAAGCCTGGGCAAAGAACGCACTCCCAGGCTAAGGCATATAGACCGATCAGTCTTTCCTCATTTATGTTGAAAGTTCTGGAAAAACTGGTGGACCTGCAAATTAGAGAGGTGGTGCTGGGGCGATATCCTCTGCACCCCGCACAGCATGCCTACCAGTCGGGGAAATCCTGTGAGTCGGCTCTCCATTCTCTTGTTGGAGAACTGGAGGTGTCGGTACATGGCAGGGAAACAGCGGCGGGTGTGTTCTTGGACATTGAGGGTGCGTTCAGCAACACGACCTTCTGCCTTATTACTCAGGCGTTAGAAAGGCGCGGTGTCAGTAGACCCATCGTTAGATGGATCGACAGCGTGCTTAAAACTCGGAGGATTATAGCAAGCCTATGTGAAGCTTCGCTAGAGATTACGCCCACAAGGGGCTGCCCGCAGGGTGGGGTTTTATCCCCGCTTCTGTGGTGCATGGTTGTGGATGAACTGTTGGAGGAGCTTAGTGGTACTGGATGTTCCGTGCTGGGCTACGCTGATGATATAGTGGTGGTAGCCAGAGGCAGGCACGAATCTACAGTCGGGGAGCTCCTACAAGAGGCGCTTAGGCGCATAGAACAATGGTGCAGTAGAGTGGACCTTGGGGTAAATCCACAGAAAACCACTCTTGTACCGTTTACTAGGAGGAGGGATATTGAGGTATACAGGGCAATGTCCTTCTTCGGGAAGATACTGGATGTGTCGGATAGAGTCAAGTATCTGGGAGTTATCTTAGATACCAGGCTCACTTGGAACGCACATCTAGAATATATAGTGCAGAAAGCTAAAAAGTCGCTATGCTGTGCTACAAGGGCCTGTGGGAAGTCATGGGGGCTAACTCCAAGGATGACCCACTGGATATATACTCGGGCCATTATACCGGTCATAACTTATGGCGCGGTGGTATGGTGGCCTAAGACGGAACAGGAGACAGCCAAGAGATGCCTCAGTGGAGTACAGAGGCTGGGGTGCCTCCTCATTACGGGCGCCTTTAGAAGTGCTCCGACATCTGCGCTGGAGGTGCTGCTGGGCTTGGCACCGCTGCACTTGTTAGTGCAAGCGGAGGTGAGGGCCAGTGCACATAGATTGCGCAAAAATGGTCTTTGGAGGCAGTGCGGCTCCTTAGCCAAACATTTGGACATATTGCTAAAGGTCAACCCAGGCCCTGTGACAGACATGGCCCAGGATAGCATTTGTCCAACATACAACTTCGAGGTTCCATTTCGGGTGTTCCTAGGTTCTAGGGCGGAATGGTCCAAGGGGTGGGAAAAACTCTATCGGACAGGGCCTCTGTGGTTTACAGATGGCTCTAGGATGGAGTGCGGGACTGGAGCGGGAGTGTATGGAATGGGCCCAGAGGTATCTATTGAGAGGCCGCTGGGCAGGTATTCCACTATATTCCAGGCTGAAGTGTTTGCTATTAAGGTCTGTGCCGAGGAGAACCTGCGTAGAGCCCCAAGGGGCAAGGTCATACGCATTTGCTCGGACAGTCAGGCTGCACTGAAAGCCTTAGAAGCTCACAGAACTACCTCATCCCTGGTGAAGGAATGTCGAGAGGCATTGTCGAGACTCTCCAGGCACAACAAGGTACAGCTGTTGTGGGTGCCTGGACATGCAGGGGTTGAGGGTAATGAGACGGCTGATCAACTGGCCAGGAACGGGGCTAACACTCCGTTCATTGGTCCAGAGCCGGTCCTGGGAATAACTGGCGGAGCAATTCGTGCAGCGATTAGAGAGTGGGGTCGCAGTAAGCATGAAGAGCTCTGGAGGAGGAAGCCCGGGTGCTATACACAGTAAAAGGATGATGCCAGGACTGTGTAAACGAAGAACCCGAATGACCCTTAGTCTGAGTAGGAGCCAGATTTCTCTGGTGACGGGACTGTTTACGGGTCATGGTAGGTTCAGGAAACATCTGTACAAGGTAGGACTCATTCGAGCGGAACCCTTGTGCAGACTATGTCAGGAAGAGGAGGAAACGGCCTCCCACCTTCTGGTTCGATTGCGTAGCAATAATCAGATTGAGGTATGAAACCTTTGGTACTTTGCGACCTGAGGAGATAGTAGCTCAAAATGACCTGGTGGTGAAGGCCCTTAAACTCCTTAAGGAGGGAGGGTTTGTCTACTAGAAACTATCGGGGGTGGCACAATAAGCCTCTGTTGGCTGCAGTGCCGGGACATGGCCCACCCGAGATCGGATAATAATAATAATAATAATAATAGGCATAATATTAATCCTAAATAAGATTCAATCCTGCTGTGAAATTCCACGAATGTTTGTACTCTGTCATACATCGCTTCTGTTTTCATTCCACATCTTCTGGACAATCCTCTAGAACACTCAGCTACTTTCTTTAGCTTACACCATATTTTTATAATTTCATTCAAAGTTTTCTTTATTACATTGGCTATTACAGTGGCAAGGAAATTACGAAAACGGAAATAATTATTGTTATATTTCACTTCCTCTAACTAGTAAGACAGGGAATACAGTTCCATCACACGAAGGGGCACTAACTTGACATTTAGTAAAAATTACTAATTAAAAAAAAAAGTCAATTAGAACTGATAGAAAGTATTGAGAATGATGTTACAGATCAGTATTTTGTTTTATAACTGCGGTATACATTGGTAGTTGTTTTTAATATTAAAATTCATTATTATTATTAACAGAAAACAAACATTTTAATAGACTTTTGTTTCGATAATAAACAATAGATTCTCACATATTAGGACATATTCTGCCAATAACGGAGTCTATGTTAATAAAGAAATACATTAATAAGTTGGAAAAAAAATTAACAAGTCTATTATTTACAAATTCTTACATTGTTGTTTTTTAACCTTGTGTGTCTTAACCTTGGTGTCATTCTTGCTAGTTCAATGTCTTCATTGCTACCTCAATATTTCTTAAATCTAGAGAATTTAAACTAGCATCCTTAACATTCTTCTATTTTCGCTGTAATCTGCGGTTGGGCATTGTCCTATGCATTGAATCCCTGGCAAGATGCTCTGCCTACTTTACAATTTTAATTTCCATTACCTATTTCTGTAAGTCGCAATTCATCAACTTTTTGTATCACAACCATTGTTACAAAAGAAGAGAGTGCGTTGCTTAGTAGGTCAAGCACTGTTTTATTTTTTATACCAACGATTTATTTTATTTCTTTTTTTTTTTTTAAATTTAAGAACCGACAATATCCATGGTCATTGGGGCTCGGAGCCTTCACAGTGCACTTCCTGCTTCCGGACAGTGTTCTTTGGTTACTGACAACATTGTCCATCACCAGGCAATGAACTGAAAAGGCTCCAAGGAAGAACGATATACATTAAATAATTAATATGTTCATAGGTTTGAATTTAATGGTAGCAAAATTAATAAGTATACAGTTAGTACATACCTATAAAATGTATATAAATAAAAATATGGCCAAAACATATTAACATTATGATGTACTGGGAGTTGTAATTGTGACGTGGATTAGTGTAGTAGATGTATCTAATATCGCTCTGTATGTTCAAAGAAAATAATGGTGGAAAATTACTATTTCTGTGAATTATTTTATTTAAGTGTGTAATGTACTCTTCAAGCTATACTGTGTTAAATTTTGAAGTGAAAACTCAAATTAATTGAAGACTTATTAGCTTTTAAAGTATTTTTCAAGGTCGTATTTTAAAATACTGCTGTGAAAGAATAAGTTAGACATTGTCTCATAAATATCAATACATCTCTCATATTGATAGAAATGTACGTTCTAACTTATATATATTTATAAAAAATTACTTTTTCTTCTTAATATATATTTCTCTTTTTTAATTTTTTGAAATTCTATATGATAAATATGGCCAATAGCGAAATTAATAATTTAAATTATATTATGGAATTAATAAAACAAATGCATGTCGAGTTCATAAAGAAAAACGATGACATACAGGGAAAAAATAAAGTCAACAAATTAAAGCCTTAATAGTTGTTTGAAAAAGTTTCAAGAGCAAATTGATAAAATTTCTGATCTGGAGAAGCGAATTAAGTTTTACGAAGACGGTTATAGAAGAAATAATGTTCTCTTATTTAACTAATCCTGACAAATTAAATGAAAGAGGTCAGGATCTGGAAAAAGAAATGGAATCTATTCTTAGTGAGGTACTAAAAACAAATATTGATTTAAAAGATATAGATTTGATAAAAAAGAATTGGAAAAAAAATAAAGGAAAACGGCCTGTACTAATTAGGTTTTTGGCCCTAAGAAATAAATATGAGTTTTAAGAAATCTAAAAAAACTGAAAGGAACTAATTTGGTTCTTTAAGAAGACTTTCCAGAAAATCTGAGAGTAGAAAGAAGAAAGTTATATCCTTTTTGGAAAAAAGCCAGAGAAATAAATAGAAAACCCTATCTCAGGTATGATAAATTAATGACAGACGGGAAGCCTTGGAAATTAGAGGAGCTCCAGAATAAGTTTGGGGGGTAGATTCAGCCTCATAAAATTGCTCGCCAAGTGAACCTGACGAAGATTCTGTAAAAGTGGGAGTGGAAAATTTATCAGACGGGACGCTAAGAAATTGGATAAAAGAAGGAAGATTGGTGAAAAGGAAGAAGAAAACCCACAACAAAAGGAATGCAGAAGGGTCACCAAGAGGGCAGCGGTTTTTTCGTAAACCGAAGTCTACAATCAATCAAGCAAAACATAGAAGTATTCAGAAAAAAAAGGCATGAAAGGAAGTAATGAGTCTGCTTTTTCGATCTTAGCTTAGAACGTGGCAGGTAAAAAATACAAAAAAGATAATTTTCTTTTCTTTAATTTTCTTAAAAATTATGATATTATTTTATTATTTGAGACATTTATTGAAGATAATGATGTCACAGTTTGTGAATATTTTTAAAAGATTTTCATCTATGGGTCTTATCTGCAAAAAAAGAATTTTCTTTCTGTAGAGCAAAAAGGAGGATGCATTTACGGAATTAAAAACTCAGAATTTACTAATAATGTGTGTAGTTTTGAAAATTTAAATGGTAATTTACTAATTAAAACAAAATATCGCCCAATAACAACAAAAAAAAGAAAGATGAATAATATAGATTCATGAATAATAAATATGGATAAAGAAAGATTCGAATAACAACAAAATAGCATACATGTTCACTTCATTCCGGTATATATAAACTGTAATAGCTGGATGAAAATTTAAATAACATATTTCGTAATTTTGAGTTGGAAAACTGCATTGTAATGGGTGACTGTAACATTTGGCTAGGTGATTGCCAAGAAATTCAAACAGAATTATATTATTCTAATACCAACAATAGTAACTTAATTAAATCTAAAGATAAAATTTTAAATGTGTGGGATAAGGCTTAGTTGGAATTTTATAATTTTGAATGGGAGGACAAATGGAGATAATAAGGGAGAACTAACATTTTGATGAGCTACGGGCTCATCCATGATTGACTTATGTTGCGTTAGTTTATCTCTTTTATCAACAATTAAGAAACCTGAGGTCTCTCCAAAAATTTTTTCTGACCACTGTCTAATAATATTAGAATGTGAAGGTAAAATTGTAACTTTGCCTGATTTACCAAAACTGCCTTATATACAAAATGATAATTTAAAATATAAAAAGAAATTAAATATTGAGTTGGATAAAAATATTACTTTTGAATAATGACCCCCAACAGTCAATATTAACTCTTATAGATTATGTTAAAAATGCTGCATCGATAAACATAAGTAAACAGCGTAAATTCTTATATAAGAAGTATGAATGATAAGATTGGCAGGGTTTCCAAAAAAGAAAAAAGTGTTTTAGATTATTAAATATTTATAGAAAATCTAATTGTTTGGATTAAAAATATTTATTTATAAAGTATAAAGAATTATAAGCGCCTTTTAAAAACGAAGCAATCAGCCTTCTCTGTCTCTGTTATTGAAAATTTTTAAAAGTGAAAGATTCGAAGCGGTTTTGGAATTCCTTGAAGGTGTTTATGAAACAAAATTATATTTATAATAAAAATATAGAAATGGAACATTTTAAATTGCACTTTGAAAAGTTGTATAACCCTTCTGATACAGTATGGGTTTGTTAAGAATGCAAACCCATAATTTCTTCCGAGATTAATTTCTACATTCAATAATACTTATAATAATGGACATGTACCTTCCAATTTCAAAGATTCGTTAATATTCCCATTATTTAAACAAGGAGATACTCAATTAGTTTCGAATTACCGGGGAACTTCCTTCATAGACGTAGAAGCTAAGCTTATTATTGAATAGACCCCTCATTTGGCTCGATAAATTTAACATTTTCTCTGTATTTCAAGCTGGATTCAGAAAGTGTTATTCGACCATTGACAATATTTTTTCTAACATGGGTGTTTGTGGAAAAACTTTGAGAGTATTGATGAATATGTATAGGAATGCAAAATTTGTTATATCGCAAGGAACTGAACAGTCTAGTGAGATTGATATTTCTGAAGGAGTTCTTCAGGGGAGGTCCTAAGCCCATTATTATTCGCACTTTTCACTGCAGATATAGTTCGCCATTTCAATAATGGTGACGCTCAGGGAATTAGTATAAATTCAAATAGGAAGCTTAATTTGATATTATACGCTGATGATACTGTATTGTTATCATCCTCATGGTCTGGTACCCAACGTAATTTAAATATATTATGTGATTATTGTGAAGCCAACTTTTTAACTGTTAATACAAATAAAACTATTGTCGTTCCATTTCATAAAGGTGGTGGCCGCCCACCCAAATATAGGAATTTTTTTTATAAAAACAATAAAATTGTAGTTTCTAATAGTTATACATATCTTGGTGTTCCGTTTTCTTCCTCCGCAACATTTAATTCTGCCGCGAATTACTTTCTGGCCCGTTTTAATACAGCTAACTCAGTAGTTCTTTCTTTGTTGAAAACCATTAAATCAGACTCCTGGCGTACTAAATGTGTTCTATATGAATCACTGGCAGAGAGTGTTTTGCTATATTTGTTGGAGGTCTGGGGCCCACAATATTCAAATGTAATTGAACGTGCCCAGCTATCATTTTTTAAAAGATTATTGATATTACCTGTTCATACAACTGGCGCGTACGTCAGAATTGAAACTAGGCTGACACACACTAAATACAAAATATTTAAACGAATGTTAGGTTTTTGGATACATTTGTTAAATATGGAGGACTTCAGACTACCTAAATTATGTCTTGTCAGATTAACTACTTTGGACAGTCACTCAGCAAAAACACCTTCTAAGATTTCTCATTTGAAAAGCTACCTCAAAAGTGTTGGTTATGATCATGTGCTCAATCAAAGCTTGTCCACGATTATGTATTACAGAGATGATATACTTGAAGCATTAAGAAATAATTTACTCAGTTTAGATATTCATTCTGTCCTAAACTCCTCCTATAATAACCATTACAGATTAATATGTCCTCTTGGTTGTTCAGATAATTATTTACTAGTTAATTGTAACATTGAGAAGATACGAGTGTTGGCTCAGATATGCCTGGCCTCGAAAAAGTATCCTCGAATAATAGTGAAAGCTGAAAGATATATCTTTTTTCCAGATAAATTTTGTAAATTATGTACTACCCAGCAATTCGATGATTTAAATCACTTTCTATTCGAATGCCCCACTCTTTCTTCTTATAGATTTCAATTTTTATATAAATATAGCAAATGTAATAATTCGTATCAAGATTTGATTGAAGAGATTTTAAATGTTTATAACTTGGCAAAGATTAATGATATTTTTCTTTTTGTCATTAATAGCTTAAAAATTAGATCTAATTATTATTAATTTTATATTGTTCATATTATTCATACTTTAGTTTTTATTTTTACATTTCATTTATTTTTATTTAATAATAATATTAATAAGGGAGGAAAAGAAAAAATTTTTTTATTTCATATTTTCTGTTTAAATCAATTTTATTTTTAATATTATTATCTCACATTGTAATAAGAACTAAGAGTATTCTGTTTTTTGTTTGGTTATTTTTCTTTCTATATTGTAAAGCAGGTTAAAGTTTATTTATTAATTGTTTGTGTTATGCCTGATAGTTTGTAAGCCATTATGTACACACATACCAACTCATTTTGCCATGATGTAATTTAGTGCAAATAAAAAAAATTTTGATATTATTTCTAGCCTGCCAAATTTGATACAACTAAAACTGGAAGAGAAAAAAACAAAAAAGATTTATTTTTTGTCGATTTCAAGGCTCTTTCGACTCTTTCTCCAGAAATTTATTGTTTGTTTTTTTTAAGTTATTAAGAATTGAATTGTCAAACAAATTTGTTAATGTAATAAAAGATTTGCACAATGAAACACGTGCTGCTGTTTGGTGTGAAGATAGTATGTCGAATTTTTTCTTACTAAATCTAGTGTTAAGCAAGGATGTTTGCTACTCCCACCCTCTTCTCTAGCTATCTGAATGATTTGGTTGATGAAATAAGAGGTGGTCTATTTTTAGGAAGTACTAACATTCGAATACTAATATATGCGGATGATGTAGTTTTGATTGCAGATAACCCAATAACGCTACAAAAATGATAGATTCGCTGAACTATTATTGTAAAAACTGGGGTTTAACAATAAACATGGATAAATCAAAAATTCTCACTTGCAGAAAAAAGGGAGGTAGACGTGCGGTAAATGAAAGCTGGCATTTGAAGGCCAACCAATAGATGTAGTTAAAAATTATAAGTATCTTGGGCTTCTTCTGGTGCCTTTACTGTCCGTTAATTTACATTTAGAAGAAAAATTATTATTGTCTAAATTCGCTCTGAAATGTACCTGGTCGAAATTAATAGCTAACCCGCATATCCCTTTAAATTCAAAATACAGATTGTTTCATGCCACATCTCGCACTGTTATGTGCTATGCTGCCAAGGTGGGCGGATATAGGCAGTATGATTATGTGGAAAAATTACAAAGGTTCTTTCTTAAAAAATTATTCCAACGTCCAACAAATACCCCAGATTATATGTTACAATTAGAATTCGAAAAAAATGATATGTGTATATTTATACCTTAAGATTGCACTTTAAGTATATAATGAAAGTTCTGAAATTGCCAGACGGTAGGTTACCAAAACTTATCGTTTCGTATGTCATTTCAAGAAAATTACTTTGCTTCAATACTTGGAAAAATTTAGGTGAAAAATTCCAGTTGCTTTTGGAAGATTTTAGTTCTAATTCTTTGGAATCGTGGAAGGGGAAATTAAATAAACTTCAAATTAAATTAAATAAGTAAATGCGGAAGTGAAGGCATTAGCAGGAACATATCACAAAATCTACCCAAAATTAAATTATAACTGCGGTTATTTAACAAATAGAAGTTTTAATGAAATCAAATTAATTTTAAAAGCACGGACGGAAACATTAAATTTGAATTATAGACCATTTAATACAGACCTACCTCAGTTATGTTCGTTATGTAACTTGAAACAAGTAGAGGAGTTATTCACCTCATATCTAGTTGTCCAGTCTTATCTAGCTACAGATTAAAATATTTCGGTAAGATGGTTCTTAATAAATTGGATCTCTGTCGATATCTGAATGGGAAAAATTGAAATATCCTTTGTAAATACTAAAGATTCTCTCTTGTACAGACAATTTTTAGTTAATGAATTTAATTATTAATAAGAAGGTTTTATTTTTTATTTATGTATGTATTTTTGTATCATCCATATGTGATTATAAGTATTGTATATATTAAAACAAGAGTTGTCTTGTTTTTCTCATTTATTTTATATTGTTTGAATCTTTTATTGTGTTTTGTAGAAATAATTGTAAATTTGCAACTCAGCAGGCGGACAAAAATCTCCATGCATTTTGTGTATTTCCTTTTTTCTAGTTTATTAAGCGAAATCTATGAATTTTCTACTAAATAAACACTATTATTATTATTTTTATTATTATTATTATATTATTATTATAATTTACTGTTAAATTTTTGTTTATTTTTATCCATAAAAAATTAATATATCTTTGCTTAGTTTGATATGCAATATTAAATAACAAAAGTATAAAATTGATCGTTTTTAAAAGGGTAATAATCTTTTGTAAGCACTATATAGTAATGTGGAATATAGACTATAAATTCCTATTACATAATCATGAATACAGATATATAAACATGTGCCAATTATTGCAAGTACTGCATGCTTGATCCTTAAGCGCCTAAAAAAAAAAAAAATTAAAAAATTAATTAATTAACAAATTGATTGGTGCCAATAATGAATGAACCAATTTGAAGTTAAACAATCTAACTTAAATTACTAAAGTGTCTATGCAATTATATGGCCAGAACTAAGTACCACCTTCTCATAAAACTGCAATGACAGCTCAGGAAATTAATTATAGAGTAAAGTTTCTTTAAAATTCCTGGCTATTTCAAGTTTAAAGGATAAAAATTTAAAATACTGATTCCTTGCTTTAACAGACAAGGAAGAAAAGCCATCTAGACTCATGTATCCAGAAACGCTCCCTATACATTTGTACGTTGAAATGTTCAGATGTGTGTATGAAAACTGCTATTCGGCAATTTAATAGTTTCAGACTGTTTTTTGAAATGGTTTGTTCGAAATCTAATCAAATTTCAACTTACCGTGATTTTTCAATCTGTGATATTTTTTTCAAAAATGTACAGACAAATATTATATCAATATATAGAAAATAGAAATTCCCCAATTATTTCGAATCTAGATAATCTGAAGTGCAATATTAAAGTAAAAATAAATTTGTTTTTTTTCTTTCCTCAAGCGGAAGCAGTATTGCCCGAGTATTTTCCTAGATGTCGCTCAGGCGTTTGACAGAGTATGGCACGAAGGCCTGTTGTGTAAGTTGCGGGATATCCGAGGGATTTGGTTAATGAATATAGGTAGTAGGATTTTTCGTCGAAGCATAAATAGTATGTACTTTGATTTGGTTGGATTAATAGATTTGGATTCGCCATCTAACTAACCAGGTCTAGAGTTGGCCGAGATGCGTCTGGAGAGCCCTGAGAGCAATAACAGGGTCGAGATGAGGGGACAGGTATCGTCCGCAAAAGTAGATATGATGGATGCTGTGGATAATCTGCCGTGTACAAGGTGCACAGGAGTGGTCCGAGGGTACTGCCTTGGGGAACACCAGCTCTATTCAACTGTATACAGGATTCTGATGTTCCACAGCTTACCCTGAAATATCTATCTTGCAGATATGATTTTAGTATAAGGTAGTAAGTATAAGGAAGGATATATCGCAGCTTACGAAGATAGCCCTCCTGCCAAACGCCTGAGCGACATCTAGGAAAATACTTGGGCAATACTGCTTCCGCTCGAGGGAAGTAAAAAATTAAAAAAAAAAATCGCATTTATAAAAAAAACTTCTGAAATAACGAGACAAATCGCTGTAGCTCAGTAACGGAAATTAATACAATAGTTTCAGTAAGTTAAGTTGGCACCCTGTACTTAGTTTCCCACCAGCTGCATAAGAAAATTTGGTTCCTCTTTGGCCTTTGCCACCATTGTTTTACTTACATAATCTTTATAACTTCATTGGTTAGAAAAATGCTGAAAAAAATCGTCCATTATTTCCTATTCAAGACCACATACTACCGAGGGCTTCGTCTAATTGATTCAGAATAAAAAGTCTCCACAATATTTAGTTTAACACGCTGACGGCCATGTGTACATAAGGATCCATCACACACAATTGGGTGAAATAATTCTTCGTCCAGTTTTATCGGATTTTCCAAGTAATTTGCAACATCAGAGATATTTTCCATGATAGCCTGCTACTTTTTGCTTTCGCACATCATCAGGATATTTTGTCACAACAGTATGATAACACATTGCCATGTGTGACACCCATTCTTAACCACTTGACAGACTCCACTCAAACTTGACATTCTAAACTATAAGACTGCCTGGCACGATTATTGAAGCATAAAATTTCTCTTCTAAGTAATAAAAGTTTTGTTCTTCTTATTCTAAGCATGTGGTGATAAATCCTGGAAGATCATAAAACCTGTACCCTTTAACCGCTTGACAGAAATTAGAATAATAAGTCTATCATTAATAATGGAGAAAGTGACCAATAACTGCTTTTAAGATGCTTCACTGCGTTTCAACGGTCTTGCATAGACATTTTCAACGTTTACATTAATTAAAAGTTAAGACTGCTTCTGTAAAAAGTGGACAACTAGGGGACAAGTCCTCTTGAGAACCAACCTTCAATTTTAAAAATCCGATTGCATCCCATAGACCTGGTGCCTAATCCAGTCAATAAGTCTTCTCTGCGCTTGACATATAGTCCTAAGCGATGCAATTTCTTCTTGAAGAAACTGAGTTTTTGTGAGCCTGTCATTATCCTTACAAAGACCCTTAATGTCCCCTTTTGTAGCTAATGTGGCCAATTTCAAATCGAATAAACTTGCCATTGAATCCATCAGTTGACACTCTGCACCAATCCTGAGAAGTTAGACCCGGGAAATAGCCATATTAGAGATAGGAGAGGAACTTATCATACTTCCCTTAAAATGATTAGGTCGGGAGAGCCCCTTATACTTTTAGGTTGACGCTGGGAGGCCTCTTGTGAAAAATATTTCTCAATCTTCGAAGGTATAAATTGTTAAAAAAAAAAAAAAAAAATTAAAATTTTAAATTAAAAAAATATATATAGAAATAAAATGAATAGAAACATAGAAAAACGAACAAGGAACATAAATGCTCAAATTAGCTGTATTTGATCTGTTTATAGAATGATCAGTTGTTGAATTTGAATTTATAAAACAAAATAATCTTCAGAAAGATCGTGATTATAAACTACAGCCAATTCTATGGACTTTAGTGGCATAGAATGACGCGTGAACGTGGCGTCGAAACGTTATTTTCTATCAGCTGGAAAAAACAATGATTAAGTATCCCTGGGATAAAAGCAGAGGACGTTTAGCTGGCCCACTTCCCCTAATTATGTAATTTGAATCATCGAACAAACCTAAACATGTTTATTGTGTGCAATTTTTAGTAAAACTATTTTAATTAATTCACTAAAATTTCTCTTAACTGTCAAGTTCTCTTCAAGCACAATCTCGGCAAATTTTGAAGTTTAACATTCACCTGGAACCCCCCCTTAACACAAAATTTTTAACTGCTCGAAGACAACTGCATCGGCGCTATCATTATAAAAATAAGAAGATATTTTAAAAATTTATTTATAAAAGTAATATCGGGTTAGATGGGTAAGTTTAGACAAATTACTGATCTTGATTTTAATTTACAAAAATCATTAAACTTATAAATACTATTTTTAGTAAATTTAATTTAGATAAAATTGTTGAAATTATAAAAACAAATAATTATATTGTTTAATATTGAATAGATAATTTGAATATTACTTCAATCGAATTGTAAAAAGACTATTACATTGTGATACTTGAAGATTAAAAGCATTTAATACATCAAAAATATTAAATTACTTACCGTAAGTACTTAACGCGAGCTTGCGGCAATGTCTTCATTGGATCTTTCAATATGTATACCCTAATGGCTCTTATAACTCTTACATGATTTAGTTCCCAATCAAAATTTGTTAAATCAAAATTAAACAACTGTTTATCTAGCTCTGACATGCTGTTCCACATATTATCCATATTTTTTTGGTAAAAAATTAATTCATTTTTACAATAAAATCCAAGAGCCATGTTGAATTTATGAATTTTCACATATCCATTAAACAATCTGCAAACATCAATAATAAAACAGTCATTAGGCTTAATCATTTAGCATAACCTCATAATGATTTGTGATCATAGTGATTTTATAGAAAGTTTCATGTGCATAATGACCTCATGTTGGTATTTTTTGGAGAACTACTATAAATGTTTTAGATAATGAGAAAGATTGTAATTTGTTATTTCGTTTTGCTGTCACATTTCGTAATATGAGTATTACATTCACATTAAAAGTTTAAAATCTATTTTTTTATATGCAGGTATATCAACATAAAGATTGTATGTTTAGGTGAAAAAAGAAATGGCACGAATGGAAATTTCGAAAAAATGTCATGATTCCGGTACTTTTATCAAGTTCTGGTTTAAAACCTTTTTTCTGAAAAATCTGATTTTTAAGAGAGATTCTGAGTTAGCAGGCATCTCTACAGCATTTTGGGTGATCGGATACGTAACTCTAATTTGGAAAGTGTTTCTATCTGCTTGAAGACACTCAGTTCTTGGTTCTTTATTCAAAGAAATTCCAAATTAGTACTTTATTCTAGAAGACAAGAACTATCTTCCTTCAAAAATGTATTTCTTGCAATGAATTAAGGTCGTATGGGTCATGTGAGGTGGTTGATAGGTTGGCAAATTAGGTGGCCCTTTCCCTGGATTAGCACTGAGTCTGGTGTTGGCATATCTGTCAAGCATCACAGCATTCATTCCTATGGATGAGCTCAGTGTTTTTTTAGGCTGCCTGAGATGCTCATTGGGGATTAGTAAAATGTTGTTATGACTTTCACGGAACTCTTTCAAGCATTTCATTGGATTCTTTGTAGGATTGATTTAAAGTACCCCATATTTAGAGGACTCGTGGTTTTAAGAGATATCACTGGGCCTCAAGACAGGCTCCTTTTGTAGAGTTTGCGATATAGAAGAAGAAACACTCTTCCATTTTAGAACTGGTTTGAATGTGAGGAGATTAGGCTTAGAATTTCTGATTGTCTGGATCCTTATGCAGTAATTGTTAGATTTTTTTTAGAATTTGGAAATTCTTGTGTCTTAGTTATATTAGTTTAGTTCGGGTCTAGATTTTTGTTCGAGATCCAGCTTGCAGCTTTTTTTTCTTTGAGGTAGCTAAATAACCATGATGGGCTTTGGATAGTTAGAGAATGAATAGGCTTCCTCTAAAGTGCCATTTCAATATATACGTAGTTGCAATATTTATATTTGCAATAATATTTAGAAATATTAAGTTTAATTAAATGATAGTAAAAAAAATTGAGGTTAGAAGGAACGTTGTCAATTGGTAACTGAGAAATGGACAAAAGAATATCATTTAAGTGTTAGGCACAAGTATTTTATTTTTATAAATTTTCGAAAGTGGGTTTTACCTAGAAATATTAGTTTTGAGATCACTAACAGTGGAAAAAATGTTTTTAGCGAATGGTCGAATTTAAAGAGCAGTTATTAAATATTTACGTGAAGCCTACCCCCAAGATGGCAGACTACTAAATACACTAACCTTCTCACGCCCACCTTTTCCTTCACTCATGTGCTGAGCTAAATATTTCGATTGTGTACATATCGATTTCTTTTCTTGTTATTAATGTTACTTTTATAATTTTCTTAAATAATTCATTTCTTTTCCTTGATTTAAGCATTCATATTTTTTTAATAAACAATTTGCATGTTTTCCAATTATTTCATGATTATTTTCTCTTTAAACACTACACCCACCTTGGATCATTACAAGACGATAAATAATGAAATCGAGATTATCGATGTTATGAGATTCTAGTGACTGTGATAGAAGAGTGGGAGAGAGAAGGTTAGTGAATTTAGTGGTCTGCCATCTTGGGGGACTGCTTCTGCATAATTACCTATTTACCAATACACCATTGATAAAAAGAACAATTAAACCGTTTGTAAAAAATTTCTTAGCTGGAAGAAAATTTATGAATATAATCGTAACAATTGGGGTTTAGAAAAGACATGTGTAGGTAATTCATTTCATATTAGATTTTGCTTCTTATTTTTTTTCTCCCTAGACCAACATTTTTACATTCCAATGTTTCGAAACCTGTATTTCTGGAAAACTCAATTTTGAAAATCTATCAAATGTAACATTTCCACCTATAGCCGTTTACTGCACTAAGTTGAAAGGAAATAAATGGGGAAAAGTTCTTGTGAAAAATCTTTTAATTACTGATAAAACTTGAATTTCAAAAAAAAAAAATAATAATTTGGTTTATAAAATGTTGAATATACTTACTTGGCTTTATCTCCTTTAAATACCAAGAACAAATCTATAAAAACTGCTGGTAATAGTTGCATGATATACATTTGTATAAAATATAACCATTTTCTAGGTTGAAGCCTAAAATTATATTCTCCAATACTATTCATATGTACAATTTTATCTTGTAATCCATATTTCTCTACAAAAGCCATATAACCTCCCCAAGTTGTTGGAGCTTTTGGCGAAGAAACCATATTATAGATTTGTACAGTTTGTTGTTCACTGAAAGATAATAATATTAATTATGCTAATTTTTTTTTTTGCCCATTTTCAGAAGTGCATGTTGAATTGTTCAATTAAAGATTTATTTTCAATTCTTGTTTATGCTATGTGCGTTTATTTATATCTTTAGACGTTTCGCTGTAAAGAGGTCATGCATCATCAGTCTATAAAAAGAATTATAACAATGTAAAAAATCACCCTATATATTACAATATTATACATAAACCACTGCCATTTATTCGATAATATTGTAAAATAATTTAATAACAAAAAAGGGAAACTAATGATACAATAAACAAGAGTTGTCTGTCGAATCTCTCTAAAAAATAAAATTAAAGCAATAAATAATAGTTGAGAAGTATCAGTGTGTCACTAATCCTCAATTAAATATTGTAACATATTAAAAAAAAAAAAAAAAAAAAAAATCTATCAAATGTAACATTTCCACCTATAGCCGTTTACTGCACTAAGTTGAAAGGAAATAAATGGGAAAAGTTCTTGTGAAAAATCTGTCAAAGAAGTTCAAAGTGTCCAAGAAGAAACTCAAGCTATGGAAGTAGATCGAGTCAAACGTGATACTAATAGTGGTAATGATAATACTCATAATCCGGGTTCTAGTGCAAGTGGTAAAATAAATAATGATATAAAAAATATAAGTGCAGCAAAAGCTGGTATAGCTACTTTTGCTTTTGAACATGTGCATTTAATTAACACATGGGGTAATTCATATAGTATATATACACCTGGAACGGAATTAGAAACCAAGGTTATGTTAACTAGTTTAGCATGTTTACCTGTAACAGCTGTTTGTTTTTGGATGTCGTATGCTGAATATAAAAGTTTACCAATTGGGACGCGTATTATAAGTGTAGAATGTATAGTGACACCAAAGGGATTTAAAACCAGTTTTGATACTGGTGTTAGTATTACCTCTTCTGCAAATAATACTCAGGGTGTATTTGGCCAATGTGCTGTTGGCTTAAATAGAAAATTATTATTACGTAATTATGAAGTAAAACGTAATAGCACTCAACCAATGAAAATTGATAGTATTGAAGTTCCTAATGGTCATGATATTAGCGAACGTTTATGGGGTCATCATATATATGATGACGCATATGATAAAATTGAAACACTCACACAACTTTCTCTTATTCCAGTTTTCAAAATTATAATTGACAAATTTTATAGTTAGTGGAACCAAATTTAATGAAATTCGCGGAAACTGTAAAAAAAACTGTTCAGTAAAAGCGCACTCCCGATTTACTGATTTTCTTGAAACTCAGAATTTGGTCTATTTATTTATTTCTAATTAATTTTATTTGTCTGGTAGAATTGTATAATCAACTATGATAGCACTTTAAAGTAAAATATAAAACCACCCCTCCCTCAAAAGCTCCCTTCCTTAAGTGATTTTTACCAGGAGAAATGTTTGAAATAAATGTTGCAGCTCTTTATATGTGTAGTTCATATTGCTAGTTTAAAGAAAATCGAGAAAATACCAGAAAATGAACAAAATATTTCAGTAAAAAAGCACTTCCGTCCATCTGATTTTTTCGAACTCGCAATTTCAAAAACACATTCAATTCTAATTAATATTATTTAGATGATAGAATTGTATAGTAAACTAGAAAAGCTTTTGAGAAATCTTTTTCTTTCTTTTTTTAAATTTAAGGCGCATTAACATCTATGGTCATTAGCTCCCGGAACCTTCTCAGTGCACTGTCGGTTTCCGGACAGTGTTCTATTTTAACAGACAACACTGTTCATCACCGAACAGTGAGCTGTAGAGGCTCCTAGGAAGAAAATTCATTAAACAATTATAAAGAAAGATATATATTTTACTATAATTAGTTGATTTTTTCTCGTTAGTGGAGTAAGAAAAAAATGAAACAGTGATTATCATAAAGTGTTAGAGCAAACTGTACACTAGATTAAAAAATTTAAAACATAAGTGTGAATCTTTAAACTCGCTAGGCCTGTTTTTTTCTGTTTTTTTCTTTACGGGTGATTAGGGAAAGAAGAAGAATTTTGGGATTGGGTTGGGTTGGAGTGCGCCCTGGAAGTAGAAGGCTGACTTCAACTTAATTTTTTTGTTCCGCACAAGATTTGTTTCAAGTAACAAAAACATTAAGTTGAAGTCTCTTACAAAAACTTTGAGAACATTACTGTGTCGATGGATGAAAATGCGAAACCGGTCAGAAACATAACAAATATGCGTGCTACGACAGATAAAATTCCAGACATTGTTTATAAATGTTTGTAATCATTACAAAATAAAGATATTAAAGAAACGCTGCTATGACTAGCTGTTATGGCACAAGTTCTCCCGTCTAGCAATAAATAGTAATACAAAACCTGTCCAGGATTAAGTTATTTTGATACAAATAAAATTATCGAAAATTACAAACATCCCATTTAAATTGATCTTATATTATATATTAAGGTAAAATCAAAATAAAATTTGTAATTGGCAAAAATAAGAATTAATTAATAGTTAATTTACAATGAATACTTTTTAAAACTAATTTTATCAACAACTTCGTTGCTCCTAACAAAGTAAGCAACCCCTAAATTCGCAACTGGTTTCGATAAGTTACAATTAGGTACATATTTTAGAAGTCTTTAAATTATGATAAAACGTCTAAAATTTTGGGGATTCTTTAGGTCAATAGCAAGAAATATCTTTTGATTTGCTGTCTAGAAATATCCCCCCTACCTGAACCAGCTTTAGGTCCTGAAAAAAAAATATATATATATGAACTAATAATGTACAAATTCCAGTTTTATATAATTGATTATAACTCACTGATTATATTTTATTTAATTTAATAAATTTGTGAAGACGAGGAATCCGGAAGAAGAGAGAGAATGAATGACTGAGTGAGAGGAATGAGAAAGTGAATGAGGACGGAGAAAGTTGCTTAAAATAATATTTTTTGTGATCAAAAAACCAATCTGAAGACGATAATTTCTAAGCAAATTTGTTCGAGAAACAAGAGATATTTGATTGGATGACGATACTAAACAGAGAAATCTCTTTATATTTTTCATTACATTTCTTTAAAAACATTACTTCAAAAATTTGACACCATCTGTATAGTAACTCTTACTTTAGTTAGAGAAAGTGAAAAAGAGTTTTTGTAATACTTGCTTTTTTTTAAAAGTAACTGTTGTGTGCCACATACTAGCAACTATACCGTTGACTACCTTATCGGCGGGTATTATATCAGCAGTCTTATCCGGATCTCCATACCAGACACGCATGAGTCCCACTGAAGCAGCTAAAGAAACCCCGGTAGCTCCATAAAAATTATTTATCCATCCTTCAAGAGGCTCTCTGTTACAACCTATAACTGTAAATTAAGTATACATAAAATGTTAGAGTGAACCGTTTTCATTGAAAAATGCACTGTTTCCCCGGCCTGGCTAAAAAATATTAAATATTTATATCAGAATTTGCATAAGTTCTATTTACTATTTTTAAATTTCATACTACTCAGCTTGCCAGACGAAGAGAGAAGGCTAACCTTTACAAAAGTGATGGACTGTTTGTATTTATGCTTCACCAAGTTAACTTTCATAACCTAGTTAACTTAAGTACCACTGAGCTATAAACTTCCTCCATATTTTATAGATCCATAATTATTATTAAATTAATGAAGGAAAAAAATTACTTGATGTTTTGAAATCACCATACGGCATTTATTTCCAAATATAGAAGACGCTTATCTCAATCCTGTGACTTAAATAATTTTTTTTAAACAAAAAACCATTACTATTAAGTATTGCGGCGAGACACTCATAGTAAAATCTCTTTGGGGGTGATGTCATTTTGCTGGACGACTGACAATTGTCACCAAAAGAAGCAATCATATTATATTGAAACAACATGATCTGGCCATCACAGGCTAATGGCCATGCAAATGGTCTTTCTCAAGGCCATAACAACATATTGCACAGAACTTTGTTCTTGAATGCAGATAGCTTGACTTTTGATGAATTCACCGAACTTAAACATAGTAATGATATTGATCTTTAATTAATATTAGTATTATTTTTATTATTATTAATAACTAATAATGATATTGACCATTATGCAATTGTCGAAGCAGGTGCCTCAATTGACAATGAAAAGTTTTTCCAACTAAATGGCGATCAGCATGAAATGGCTATTTTTAAAAAAGAGCAAGGCAAGTAGCATCAGATTAACTTATGGCTGCTAAGAGTTCCATTGCTGTTATTTTACCCCTCAAAGAAATGAACGAGGAGAATAAACTAGAGGCGGCTGAATTATAAGGGTGAAAGGAAAACCATTAACACCGCTTTCTCCTTCTCTATAACCTACCCATCCACGTTCTAGGCCTAAACCTCGATAGACAGAGTCGGCCGGATTTTTGAGGATTTTGTCACTATGTTATATGCCACACAGTTTATTGATGATAAAAGGAGCCCGAAATTTCTGTCTTACGGAAAAGAAACGTCATACCAAGATGTTATCTTGGTTGACTTTACGATATCTGCAACGTTAAGGCACAAACTTGAATCAAGCCCAAATGGTTTTGGTCATAAAATTCTTACAGTTAATATGGTTAAAAAGACAAAGATGCCCAATGAAGATAAGCAGTTGCCAAAAAAAATGTGGTGGAATCTCAAAAAAGCGAATTGGAAGTTATACAGATCTGTTGCGGAGGGCTTGCTGATTAAGGACCTTGTAAAATTATAATGATGCTAGTTCTACTCGCCTAGAAGAAACCATTCAAAATTAAAGTTAAAAGATAAATACCCTTCTAGGCGGAAGAATTGCAAGCAAGGGACAAAGCAAGGGAGATGGCGGAGATAACAAAAAGTCACGAACATATAAAGATATTAAAAGAAAAAAGT
Source organism: Triatoma infestans (assembly GCA_011037195.1). Classification (NCBI taxonomy): domain Eukaryota; kingdom Metazoa; phylum Arthropoda; class Insecta; order Hemiptera; family Reduviidae; genus Triatoma; species Triatoma infestans. The sequence continues at coordinate 38,872 of JAAEAF010007874.1, forward strand.
GCAATAATGAGAAAACGTATTATTCCTCTAAACAACCAAGCAAGCAGAAATTTCCTGAGTAATCTTGATTTTAGAAAAGACAGCATAAAGGCAAATAAATTTATTCCAAAACGTAAAGCACTTAGGTTGAGACTGCGTCAGTGGTTTGTTATAAAAACCGACGATTCTCATATTTCAATAGGCTTCTTCAAGGTATGTCGCCTCTAAAGCTGAAACAACACTGAATAGATATAGAGTGGTTAGCGAAGAACAGTGGAGACGTAGGAGTTAGCTTACCCCTTCCTTCTGCAGATGGTTGTTGGTAGTACGTGGGCTTAATTTCCCTTGTGTACGATTGGCTGTAGGGTGACGAGGACTTAATCTTACTTCCCACTGCCTCGTTGCTAACGTTACAGCCTTGTTTTGGTCTGGTTTCTTGTTGTTTTTCTTGGGATAGCTAAATGGGCTCAGTAGGGCTTTGGATAGCGCAAGGTTTGGTCCTCCCCACGGACAAATAATAATAATAATAATACCAGCGTACTTTTAATTTATACACGTCCTTATCTGGCCTTATTTGTCCTTAGATACAACCACGAGCTAGGTTAAAACGAAAATAATTAGCAAATTTTAGGATGTCAGGAATCAACCGACCGCAAACTAAATTGCTTATATAATGACAAATGAAAAGTTACATCAACCTACTCTAACTGTTCGGTATTTATCCGTATTTGAATTTGCCACCGTTAAAATATAATAATTTATAAATCTATAGGCAGTGTCCTAATTGTAGAGAGGGGGTAGTCCCTTGTTGCCCTCTCTAGTCAGTGACTAGTTATCACTCAGACAAGCAAGGTGTCCGTGTAACACGTAAACTGTCTACTCAATTTAGACTTTGCGCTTTCCTTTTCGTGAAAACCCAAGTGTTGCCACTTCTGGTTTTCCTCGGGGTTAGTGTTAATAAGTTGATTTCTTGTCGCGTGAGTGTCTCCGGATTCTCCCGGCCTGCTAAGGTTGATTGTACAAGCACATGGTCTACTTCCGGTTGCTTCTCCGGCCTTATAGCTTTCCTGGAGCCCGTTTAAATACTTCATCTATTTTCATCAGCCGTACTGTGTGGACAACGACGCTGGAATTACAGGCATATGGTTCTTTTTTGTTTCCTTTCCTGTCTCCTATTTCCTTGAATCCCCCATATGGGCTGAAGGACTTCAGTCGGACCACACTAACTTTAAAGGTGTCTGCGTTTAAGGTAAGCGCCACTCCTTTTGGCTTGTTGAATATAATAAATATTTTTGCTACTCATTTTGCATTTAATTTAATATTCATTTTGTTCATGTTATATGAGCCCATTGGCTCACTCTTTACTCTTTACTCAACATATACAGTCCACGTAATATTTCACTTTAATTTTCATTTTAAATTTTATTTTATTTCCTGTTTTTTACCAA
>JAAEAF010007875.1:0-53450 GCA_011037195.1 Triatoma infestans
AAACCGGGTCTAGAACAAAAATCCAAACCCAATGCAGTCCTCTGGAAAATTCATCGACAGACGACTAACATGTAACCCATATATGAAACTAAAACGAGAGGAACTTAATATTATATGGAACAAACAGCTATTGCGACCAATAGGCCCGACGATCGAAACTCTCACTAAAACATAAACGACTCATATACAACTGAATACTCATATTTGTGAGCTTTTTGTGGACCGAAACTGTGGGGTTCAACTAAAAGCTCAAATTTACAGAAAATCCAAACATTTAGAAACAACAAACTATACTCTCTTTAAATATCTCAACGTCTGACATGTGAAAGAAATTACATCATTTACCATTGAATCAAAATCTCGCCTCCACTACTGTTCGGCCGCCTGAGCTACGACCATCTCCGAGAATATTTGTCCGATATCGAAAAGCAGATATCACAAGACTATACTTTTCATCATGTTTACATATTGTATTCTACAAAAACAAAAAACAAATAATTAAAAAAAATCTAAAATAATGTAAAAAGTTAGTTATATATTTTTACTTTCTCTTACTCCTAGTAAGAGGAAGTATTGTAATCTTGTCAAATTTTCGATATTGAGTTTTCACGGGAAATATCCGTTTTCAGGTCCCTGAGTCCAAAAAAGTGGTTTTTAGCAAATGGTCTGTGTGTGTGTGTGTGTATGTAGGTGAACAGCATAGCTCAAAAACGAAAAACTGTAGAAAGTTGAAACTTGATATTACGTTTAGGTATCACCATGGGATTTGACGGTGCGTTATGTGTCAATATTCCTCAACCGGAAGTACCACTTTACTAGTGGTTTTTTTTACGTTTTTGCAATTTTCTCAAAAATGGCTCCGAAGATTTTCTTTAAACTTGTTATATCAACTACACATACAAAGAGCTACAACTTTTATTTGAAACATTTCTCCAAGAAAATTCATTTAAGGGCACTTCTGGGGGAGGGGTGGGGTTAGGTTTTCATCTTAACTGCTGTTTCAGTATATTAGACAATTCTGTCATCTAAATAATGTTAATCAGAATTAAATAGTTGTTGAAATTCCGAGTTTGAAAAAAAATAGATAACCGGAAGTGCGTTGTTTTGACACTTTACTAACTGATTCTTTCATTTTCGCGATTTTTTCTCAAAAATGGCTCCAAACGGTTTTCTTAACTTAGTATACAAAATAAAATGCAAGATCTTACATCTTTATTAAGACATTTTCTCTGGAAAAATTCATATAAGGGCAGTTTTTAGGGGGAGGGTGGGGTTTGCGCTCCCCTAAAGTGGATCATTAGTTGATTATACAATTCGATCATCCAAAACAAAATTAATTAGAAATAAATAGATGGCCAAAATTCCAAGTTTTGAGGAAATTGTAAGCCGGAAGTGCGCCTATACTGAACAGCTTTTTCAGTTTTCGACGAATTTTATTAAATCTGGTACACAAACTATAACATTTGTCAATTATAATTTTGAGAACAGGAGTAAGAGAAAGTTGTGTGAGTGTTTTACACCAGATTTTTTAAGCTTTTATTGTTGTTAGTAACAATCATTTGATTTAGGCTTTTTATGAGAATGAACAAAAAAACTTGAATCTGTCGAATTCAATTGATTGGATTGAATAAAGAGGTTACTTTTTTTTTTAACTACTCAATCAGTTCTTGCTTTTAATACTGTTCTGTTGTTTTGTTAATCCCTAAAGCTTTGCCTTTAAATAAACCTTATAGAAAGATTAATGGTTAGCTTAGTTGTAGACGTTAATATACTTCTTTTTTTTTCTAAGAAATTAGCTGAAGTATTATGCAGTGACTTTGACCTTCTACAAATCTAATAATTAACATTTTTAATGACAGGATTCGCTTTTCTAGTAAATCCTTCCTGGTTTACTATTTTAATTTTAATTGTCATATATCTATAACATTTGTCAATTATAATTTTGAGAACAGGAGTAAGAGAAAGTTGTGTGAGTGTTTTACACCAGATTTTTTAAGCTTTTATTGTTGTTAGTAACAATCATTTGATTTAGGCTTTTTATGAGAATGAACAAAAAAACTTGAATCTGTCGAATTCAATTGATTGGATTGAATAAAGAGGTTACTTTTTTTTTTAACTACTCAATCAGTTCTTGCTTTTAATACTGTTCTGTTGTTTTGTTAATCCCTAAAGCTTTGCCTTTAAATAAACCTTATAGAAAGATTAATGGTTAGCTTAGTTGTAGACGTTAATATACTTCTTTTTTTTTCTAAGAAATTAGCTGAAGTATTATGCAGTGACTTTGACCTTCTACAAATCTAATAATTAACATTTTTAATGACAGGATTCGCTTTTCTAGTAAATCCTTCCTGGTTTACTATTTTAATTTTAATTGTCATATATCCATGAATACAAAGTCTGATGTAAAACACTCATACGACATTCTGCTACCCCAATTAATACAATTTAATTAAAAAATTTTGTTTAAAATTGCAATGCTTACAATGTTTTGTTGGGCTGTACATAAAAAAAGATGGTAAGGGTTATGCTATGGTTAATATATCGGGGCTCTTAGAGAATATATGAGCGGAATATATGGAGCGCACTCTATCAATCAACCAAGTAACAACCTACAAAGTTTATGGAGTTTAAACAAACTGATAGACCCAACAAAACCCCTGTAAAATCACTTTTACTGGGAAAATGTTACAAATAAAAGTGATAGGGATTTATTTGTGTAAATAGTATATTAAGTGTAAAGAAAATCGTTTAAGCTGTTTGCGAGAAAATTCAGAAAAAAACTAAAACAAAACAAAAATTCAGTAAACTTCCGGTTGATGGATTTTTCCCGATAACCTTCCAGTTAGATGCGATAGTAGTATCTAAACGGAATACCAAATTTGAGCTTCCTGGGATTTTTCAATATTTGAGACATTTTACACACACACACACACACACACAAACACCCACATAAAGACCATTCGCTAAAAACACTTTTTTTCGTACTCAGGGGACTCAAAACAAGTATTTCCGGTGAAAACTCAATTAAGGAAATTTGATACTTACACAATACTTCCTCCCTTTCTTACTTATAGAAAGTAAATAATATGAGTTGTTTATTGAGCTGTTTGATGATTTGAATAGCAAATTTAATAAAATAATGAACTCGTAAGGGGAAATTACCTAACTTGATACAAACACGTCAGTTAAAACAAAAAAAATGCCAATTATATGTATTTGAAAATGGTGTGGATCAATAAAAATGTAAAAGAAAGTTCAGTTGAAGTCAATATTAGCATAATGTAACAGTTCATGTCCCACGTATTTAGTTATCTCCTTGCGTGCAATATTGATAATAATTACCCTGACATTAATATAAATTTATTATTCATTAAAATTTCGAAAAAAAATAAATTTAAATTTCATTATAAGATTTTATATTTTCTAATTGTTCGATTTATTTGTTTGTTTATTCTTTGTTTTGTAAAAAAAAAAAAGTTGGTTTGACACAAATTTTTGTTAACACATTTGAATTGGTAAAATTCTCAGATATTATATGGTGTATGTAAACTACAATTCTTCTGAGACTTGTTGCTCAGCACGAAAGTTCTTCGTGCCCTTATTTTTGGCGTGTTTAGGCTAATGTTTTGTTTTTATATTTCTGAAAATAACTCAGTTATTATTGAAATAGTTTTAATTCAGTAAAGAAATGGTGATGAATTTATATAATACAAATAAAAATTATAATAAACATATCTGTAATGAGTTGCCTTGTACCGCCATCTTTGTTGTCGGAGGAGGCGATCCTAAATATTGTATGGAAAACATAATATCATTTCTGTTATTTTAGAAATCTATGTTAGCGAAAATATCAATCGATTTCCTTGCAATCTTCCTTCTTTTAACTTCCAAATAAAAATTAATCTCTATTTTCGTTTGTTATTATGCCCATTCTGGAAAGTCAAGTGTGGGTGATGGATTTTTACCGAAACTTTTGTGCGGAGTGCGTTGATGGTACCTTACATTAGATTAGATTATATTCTATCGGGCTCTTCAGCCTACGCTACCGCGACTCCCAAGGGTCTATTGTGACACCCCATAAGTTGGAGTCCCCTTCCCCGTCCTGTCCTTTATTCGAACTTTGGTATCTGGAGACTCTCCTAGGTGGTCAGTTAAGAGCACCTCCCATCAGAGCACCCTCTCGTGTTCTTCTGTCTTATTAGACTTAGCAGACCCGAGAGAGGCCCCTGGTTGAGGCTTGCAGGCGTTAGCTTCTCCTCCTCAAAGAGGTGAAACATCAGCCATACAATCCCCTCGCACTGACACAAAACGTGCAGTGTTGTTTGCTCTTCTTCCTGACAAAACCTATACAGGATATCCGTTGCCAGGCCCATGCGATACATGTGCTTATTAAGTCTACAATGGCCAGAAAGAACGCCAGCTGCTATCCTTATGGTCCCCCGGCCTAGTTGGAGTAGTTCAGCAGTTAGCCTGGGCTCTAGCTATGAATGAACGCTTTCGCCTGCCTTTGTCCTGGGGTTTTAGCCCACTATTCCCTTGATCGATCGTGCATCCATGTTCTAATGTATTCTAAGATGCACTCCTGAGGTATCTTGCAACGCCGCAGAACGGTTCAGGCACGATAAGGGTTCCAATGGAAGCCGATCTCCCATGAGTCAATTGCCCGCAGGACAGCCTGGCTATCCGAATAAATGGCGAGTCTGGAGTTATGCACTTCCCGTCTTCTTATTTCGGCGGTGCAAATAGTAATTGCGACTAGCTCTGCCTGAAAGACCGTGGCTAGCCGTCCCAGGCTTACCGAGATATCACATCTCGGATATGCCCCGTACATGCCGGCTCCCTCTCCTTCCTCCATCTTAGATCAGTCCTTGTACCTGATGGTACCTTAACGGAATATCAAGTTTGAGCTTCCTGCGATTAATTTTTAGTTTTTGAGATTTATTATTCATACACACACACACGTACATAAATACATACTTACAGACCATTCGCTATAAACATTTTTTCGTGCTCAGGGATTCTGCAAACATAAACTTCCGATGGAAACTCATCTTCGAAAATTTGATACGATCGTAATACTTCTTCCCCCTAAATAGGGGAAAGTAAAAAATATTGATTACTTTCTAAGAAAGATATAGGAAGAAGACATTCCTCATTTTATTCTCATATCATCCCCTCCACTTCTTGATTCGATCTTTAGATTCTAGTCTACATGAAATTTATAATAAATAAATAAATAAATAAACCTATTCCTATGACGCAACAGCCCATAAAGGGCCAAGGCAGCGATTTATATTAGGGGACGTGTGGTAAGCACGCCGCGGTTCCTTCGCTGTTTTTTTACTTCCATCCTTCGCTACCTAGGAACGCTACCAACTGTAATTTCTCACTTTTTCTCACGATATTGGGGGTCAAACACCGACGGCAATCGAACCTTGAATTCTCGCACGAAAGGCGAATGCGCTATTTGTGAATGAAATTTATATTCACATATATTTTGAAGTGATTTATTTTCTCTTAATACTATGTCAGATTATCCAGATTCCTTTTAATATGGAAAACCTTCAAATTTTCTTTGATAATCTCCACGACATTTATCTCTAAATTTAGCAAACTACCACACGCTTATTGGCTTACCACATTTATTTCAAAACATTTTCACAGGAAAATTTTAATTTTTTTTTAGGTTTAACATTAAATTACTCTCAACTTAATCATTTCGCTCAGCTATATGTGCGTTATATGTGTATGAAATATTAAGATGAAATAAATGCATTTCAATTTCAATTTGAAGAAAATAGGATCGTGTTTCACAGAAATAATGCCGCGTAGACAGTCATTTTTTTCTTTTTCAATTTTCTTGGTTTAAAACCGAACGCATGCAAAACGAGTACGGAGAACTAAGGCCTAGGAGTGGTATTGATTTGTTAAATATTTTGTTTTCAATTTTCTCTTCACTAGAATCCTTCTAGAAACCGAAACTTTTTTATTTTATACTCAAGTTATAATTAAAATGTAAGAATTTTTAATTATAGCACGTTAATAAACTTATATTAAAGCTTGTAAAAAGAAATTGTATTAAAACAAGAGAGTTGAATTTTGTCCTTTATATGCGTGTTTAATAACACTCGAGAGCTATTCATAAAGATCAGATATAATAAAAAAAAAAGTGGGATAATAAGTGAGATAAAAGGCCGTGTTAATGCTCTTTTCATATGTATCTGGGGATTATTATGTTTACTGAAAAGATATTCTAATATAAAACTAAAAGACAGATACCTTTTTTTTTATTGGAGAACTGCTATCTTTTTTAAGTTTGAACTATTTCCTTTAATATTGATTTCAGAGGAGAAATTAATAAAATATAATAGATTCTGATTTTATTTCATTCACTTTTTTTAAAGGCGAACAGTAATAAAGATTTGCCCGAGTGATTTCAATCAGTTACAGACTTACAATAAATAAACGTTTAGAAATATACACAATCATTAGTAATTTTTTTTTTTTTTACCAACAATATTAGTGATTTATCAGAATTGCTAAAAATTTGCTCCTTGAGATCGCATTTGACCCCTGCAAATCATGGAATCATAAACACGTGCCCATCACATTATTTTTGCGTTGCGAATTTGGCAGCAACTTTTCCCTTTAATTGTTCACATCTGTTTATTTCAACACTCTATTGGAGGCGCTTTAGATGACATCAAAGATAAAAATAAAGAGAATTTTTATTAAGATGTTTATACGGCAATGGCCAGAGAAGTTTTGAAGAAAAAAGACTTTTTTGTTTACCATTAGTGCCCTTCTTCAGGAGCTTTGCAAAATTTATTGGAGAAAAGTTACATTCTAGAACAGTATAGTAATAAAGAAAAAGTGCATAGATTTATAACAAATAAAAGAAAAATTTAAATTAAAGAAATATTACACAACAGATTGAGCAAAAGATGTTAAATACAAGAAATTATAACACAGAAGTGACAGTTAGTTAAATGAAATGATATTAATAACTGATATTTTCTGGGAGAAAATAAGACAGATAAATATACCTTCAGGGTAGGAGAGGAGTAAACGTTGAGAACGTTGAGATTGAAATGAAGAGAGTATTTTTTTTTAACTTAAAAAACATGTTAATAGCTGGGAAGGATCAGAAAAATGTTTATAGTGGGGCGCGGCAATTTCAAATTTGGAAGAACAAATTACTGGCGAGTGTCTTTCTTTAGCGTTAGAAAAATGTTATTGTAAGTTGAAGTAATGATTTCTTTGTCTTTTTTAAAATTGATAGAGTTCGGATGGAGGTGAATTTGTAAGGATTCGGATAGAAGTCCTTTTGAGTGGTTGGGGTAAGTGGTTAAAATGGAAGGGTTATTAAAGAGCAGAGCTCCTGAGAAAGGGCACCAATGGTACCAAACATAGAACAACAAAGAAATATTTTTTCTTTAAAACTCCTCTGGCCATTGCTGTACAAACATCTTATTATAATTTTAAGGCCTGACGATCTGAAAACCAATATAAAGAGAATTTAGTTTGGGTTCTTAGAGGCCAAGAGATAGGGCCTGCCAGGGGTCAGGGTAATACTTATTTAACCATTTATTTACTTGCCTTGCACTGTAGGCTGGGACGTCATCGTGTTGATGCCCTATCTGGAGTGGAGTTTCTTCTAACACATATCATGAAGCCTTTTATCTAGAAAAGTCACATATCTTTCAGAATTTGGTCTACCATGCCGGTCCAGGTATTAACAGTAAAGCGATGTTGAAATAGCGAGTATTGCACGGCATGTGGATTTTCTAGAGGTTACAGATGATAGTTGTGAATAACATCACGTGTAAATTGAGCTTCAATCAGTTCACAGTACATTAGCCAAAAAGTCTGGTTTTTCGGCATCCATAAATAGCATCCAAGTCCAAAACTACTCACGTTGGCTATAATATTGTAGTTGTAATAAAGCCTGTAGTCGTTGGAGTTTCTGTGTAGTGTTCGCGCCACAAAGGAGATCAAAGTTCTTTGAAAGTGTCTAGGACTGAGTGTGGAATTGTTCAAAACTTCTTTGATTACTTATTCTTCATTGCCATCATTATCTCTCTGGTAATTGTCACCATCATTAAGTACAGCAATTGATCTTGAATCTCGAAGCCCTGGAATTACTGGCCGAAAACCTTAGGGGAAGTTTGACATCTATTCGGAAATTCCATTGGTATTAATATATACAATATCAGCTGCATTCAAGCACTCTGTTTTCCTTTAAATCCTCCACTAATACTATAATTGTTTATTAGATGATTCTATATATTTTATTTTTAAATAACAATCGCTTATGATTTCATTTTGTTTTTCATTGTCATATAAAACTTGGATCTGTTATAGTTGTGTAAATGATTGAAATAGGACCTTATATTCATATAACATTTTAACTTAAAATTACTTCCCCAATAAGTTCCCAAAGTTTTTTAAATTAGTTATAAATCATCCGATATACATCAAATTAATCCCGTCCATAGCATATTTACATCTCGATTAGTACAACAATCATTATAGTAATAATAACAAAACCAATATACCGTACAATACCTGTATAAAAGAGTAGTAAGTTTTGTAAGTAAGGGCTGTATAAAAAAAAGAAAAAGAAACCAATTCTAAGAAGTATTGGAGAAATCAATGAGACAAACCCCATACCCTTCCATTCTCTTTTAGCATCATGAAGAAAAACACGGGTCTGGTGATGTATGGGAGATAATGTTTAGACAAGAGAAATAACAAGAAAATCGATCAACAATAAAAATGTAAACAATTTTTTTTTTTTTTGGTTCATATTAAAGTGATGGATAGAATTTGGTAAAGGATCAAGAGACAAATAGCTAATGTAATTCTTTCTTTATATTTGGAAACCAGTCTAATATTTGGAGTCCAGTATTTTTTATTTTTTATATTAAATTGTTGAATGTGCTTTTGACAGAAGATAAAGTGGAAAATAATCTTTTATGACGCATTTGAATTATTATTGAATATATTTATCTCCTTTAACTGTACTTGTCAAATACAATATTTTGTCCATGTACTTTAGTTTATGGGTCTGGATTTAGAAACCCCCGTTTACAACTAACTGTGCAACGCACACACGATTTTTATTGAAGGGAAAAGCAACTTAAAATAATTATTATGAATCTGGGATAGTTTTACGAAATATTTTGTAATATTTTCTTTTACAATAAATCAACAATGATGGAATAAAAAGTAAAGGAAAGGAAGTGATTATATTGTAGTCCCGAAGAGCGCCCCAATAACATTGAACCAATATAATTTATTTGAAATTTAAAGCCACAAATCTATCTAAAATCAACTTTGCTTTCAAAATTAACATTCCAAGTTTAAATGAAATCATAGTTACATAGTCTTTTATATTGATAAGGCGCTGACTCCTAGATTATAGTGTAATCTTATGCGCAGTCTGTTGAGAACCAACCTATTGTAAGTCAAAAATATATAAATATAAAATTAAAAAAAAATCTGGTATGAAACACTCATACAACTTTCTCGTACATAAAAACAAATTTTATAGTTAGTGTACCAAATTTAATGAAATTCGTCGAAAACTGAAAAAAAAAAAAATGTTCAGTAAAAGCGCACATCCGGTTTTAGTAATTTTCTTGAAACTCGGAATTTTGGTCATCTATTTATTTCTAATTAATTTTGTTTCAATGGTAGAATTGTATAATCAACTATGATAGCACCTTTAGAGCAAAACATAACCCCAGCCCTCCCCAAAAAGTGCCCTTAAATGAATTTTACCAGAGAAATCTTATGCGCAGTCTGTTGAGAACCAACCTATGTAAGTCAAAAATATATAAATATAATTAAAAAAAAATCTGGTATGAAACAACATACAACTTTCTCGTGCATAAAAACAAATTTTATAGTTAGTGTACCAAATTAATGAAATTCGTCGAATAACTGAAAAAAAAAAAAATGTCGTAAAAGAGCACATCCGGTTTTAGTAATTTTCTTGAAACTCGGAATTTTGGTCGTCTATTTATTTCTAATTAATTTTGTTTCAATGGTAGAATTGTATAATCAACTATGATAGCACCTTTAGAGCAAAACATAACCCCAGCCCTCCCCCCAAAAGTGCCCTTAAATGAATTTTACCTTATGCGCAGTCTGTTGAGAACCAACCTATTGTAAGTCAAAAATATATAAATATAAAATTAAAAAAAAATCTGGTATGAAACACTCATACAACTTTCTCGTACATAAAAACAAATTTTATAGTTAGTGTACCAAATTTAATGAAATTCGTCGAAAACTGAAAAAAAAAAAAATGTTCAGTAAAAGCGCACATCCGGTTTTAGTAATTTTCTTGAAACTCGGAATTTTGGTCATCTATTTATTTCTAATTAATTTTGTTTCAATGGTAGAATTGTATAATCAACTATGATAGCACCTTTAGAGCAAAACATAACCCCAGCCCTCCCCCCAAAAGTGCCCTTAAATGAATTTTACCAGAGAAATGTTTTAGATAAAATTGTAGATCTTTGTATGTATAGTTGATGTATTTTCAATTAATACGTACTTCCCGTCATCCAGTTTTTTTCAAACTCGGAATTTCAACAACACATTTGATTCTAATTAATATTATTTGATGATGGAATTGTGTAATAAACTGAAATAGCACTTTAAAGGACAACTCACCTACCCACTCCCCTAAAAGTGCCCTTAAATGCATTTTCCCGGAGAAATGTTTCAAATAAAAATTGTAGATCTTTACATGTGTAGTTGATATACACAACAAGTTTAAAGAAAATCGTTGGAGCCATTTTTAAGAAAATAGCAAAAAAGTGAAAAAAAAAAACAACATTCAGTTAAGTGGTACTTCCGGGGGAGGAATTTTGACCGCTGATCTACTGTCGGATCCCATAGTGATACCCAAACGAAATATAAAGTTTGAACTTTCTGCGATTTTTCATTTTTGAGCTATGCTGTTTACATACATACGTACGCGCGCACACACACACACACACACACAGACCCTTTGCTAAAAACCATTTTTTTTTTACTCAGAGGGCCTCAAAACGGATATTTCCGTTGAAAACTCGATATCGAAAATTTGGCATTATTACAATACTTCCTCTTACTAGGAGTAAGAGGAAGTAAAAATTGTAGAATCTAATTTAATTAATATGAAACCAACTCTTATTACGTATTTTGGACATCGATAATTTTATTACCAAAAAATAATAAATAATTATAACATATTGACGAAATCAAATAACTGGTTTGATAAAATAAGATATTTCAAACATATTACAATTATAAAAACATTATTTTAATTCAACCAAATATGAAACTAATTGTTAATTATCTACAGTTTAAACAGTTTGAAAAGTGACCATTTTAATGTGTCCAAACGTCAATGAATAATAGTAAAAAATAAAGAATAATCGTAATCGAGGCTAAATTATATGGGTTAATATTATTAATACAAAAAAATCTTTTATAAGGAACATTAGTCTATATAACTCATAAAAACACGTAATAATAAAATTATATTGCATCCTATATTATTAACAACCTGTAAGAGAATGCACTATATTCCAGAATTACACTGCATCACATATTAGAAACATGTCACCATAATAGATAACACTGCCATTGTTCATGTAAATGTCTACAGTTCAGAAATTGCAGAATCTCACCCAAGTTATTCCTTTATGTAGTGGGATGCAGTATTTAGTTATTTATTATTATTAAATTTTTGCAATTATTATATTTATACTTAAGACAATTGAGGATGTTCCCGTTTAATAAAAAAACAAGAATTCCAAAGACAATTTTTCCCTTCCTTCTTTTTCAGAAGGCCTAAATGATCATATGATACGACAGCCTTTAATTCCCTTTCTTCGAAACTAATGCGCCTAAACAAAATGACTATGCAAAATTCTCTTGGCTTGCTAATAACAAGCATTTAAACTTTAATATTTCCCTTCAACCCAGCACTAGAAAGGAGATCCATTACGTCAATATCCAACCACTCGAAAATTACTTGAACGATTTTATTTGGACTAAACCCGTCTAATCGGTTAGCAACTAGATATAGATTAGATTTTTAGCCAGTGGGCTAAATAGAAACTCAGCCAATCCAGATAACTGTAAGGAGCAATGGGTCCGTCTCATATGCAGCTGTAATGTTAGTTGAAATGTTAGCTTCTTCGACCGTCTATGGCCAGTAGGTACCAGGATAGTGAGACAAATTAGAATTTAAAAGAAGGTAAAGCAGAGGCTGATCTTGGTATCAGCCATTTAAATTTTTCGAAGGAAAACTAGTTAGGTCTTCCAGTCAACGAACATAGGTTGATGAGCAATTTTTCCTTCAAATACCAACTAGGATAATGTTCTGTCTAAATGCTTGGCATTTATTTAAGTTTAGTTAAAAGATTCTATTTTACGATGTTAGACGGTTCAAACGATTGAAATATTTTTATGTTTTTGACTGGTTCTGGATTTTGTTCAGTGCACTAAAATTTAATTTGCATCAGAGTATAATTGGAGTAGCTCCAATTTGGACGAAATTCCATCATCATTATTTTCGTATTCTTATCAATTGCCCCCTGAAAACAAATCTGATTTTTTAATGTGGAGCAGATTCTCCTTATTGGGTAAGTCCTTAATTTTGTGCACGTAAATGGTAATAATGTAGTGTTATGATTTATGGGAAACCAGGTCAATTTCATTTTTTTGATTTACACACCAAAGTACTTTTTTATTCTATAATATTAGTACCGAACTGGATAAGTCTTAGAGAGTAAAAGAAACAGAACGTCGAAGTGTCAGAAGGCATTATAGAATAAATGTTGCGTACTACAGTGTATATAATTCTGAATGAATAAACAGAAAACGATTCGAAGGACGAAATTCAGTTTAGGGCTGAACTGAATTACAAATTGGTAGTCATCATTTCTAAGGTTTGCCACAGAGGCTTTTATAAATTGAGCAGTTTTTCCATTCTCTTTTTTTGCTGTTGGCGAATTGCTTATAGTAGGAATCCCCCAGGTGCACGCCGAGGAAAAGCTGATGTAAGGAAGATCAGCTGTTAGCGGTTTAGCAGAGTAGTATATTCCATTTTCCACCACAGCTTTTAGAAAAAATATTAACTACGATTTTTTACACAGCTTAATTCACAATATCTTCCATATTTCTTGCCATAGATGCTGAAATTGTCTCATTTTCCTTTTTAAATTTTTGAAATGGACCAACGATTCCATGCCACTGCTCTATCTAATGCCTTGGTTCGCCCTCTTCTGATACCCACCTGACGGAGATCCTGTTCAGTGTCATCCAGCCATCTCAGCCTGGATCTATCTCTCTTCCCATATTAGTAACATTTTTTTCACTCTTCAAGGGTGAAAACCCAAGTCTCACGGGCATATGTAGCTACTGATCAAATATTTTGTCTTATATACCAGTAGTTTTGCCTTTCGCGACAGGCTTTAAATTGGAGCAACTTTTTTAAAGTAAACATCCCGCAGCAATTTGTGCTTTAATTTCTGCCACCACATCATTAAAACATTGGTAATTATGGCTCCTAGATATTTGAATGCGTCCAGTGATTGAAAAAACATGATCACAGTGATAAGAGACATTTTCTACCATTCTTATTTCTCGCCTACATGTGAACTTTGTTTATAGTAAGCCCGCATCTTCAAATTCTTGTAGCGCTCCGGCAGAGCCGTTTTTGTTTTGTTAGTTATTATAACATTATCATCTTAAAACTTATGATACTCATATAACTCTCGGTTATTATATTTCTCAAGTTACAATTGGCACATATTTTTCAAACTTGAATTTAGTACAAAATGTTTAATTGTTCTTAATTAATGTTCCAGTAAAAAGTCAATTTAAAGAAAAGTCTTTCTAGTAGTTGGCGAAAAATTAAAAAAAAAAGAAACATTAATTCCAGTAAAGTTTTTGAACAAAAAACCTTCTGTCGGATAACTTGGTGATTAATACCTTGTACTCCAAATTAAACTTTCTTTTCTATAGTATAGGGAAATACATTTTATTTTTTAAATTTATAATTATAAAATTTATGGTCAAATGTTGTTACGAAATGGTATGAGTTATGAATGGTATTGCTGTTAAGTAACACACAGTTGTTTAGTGATAATATATCCCACTTTATATAAAAAGAGGCTATACTCCTAATGGATGTCATGTGTGAAGGAGAAAAAAAGGCTGTTAGCAAAATTAAAGGGTAAATATATACATATATAAGTGAACTCACTATATTAGGAGGAGAACTTAAACATATTTCAGTTATGTAATAATATCTTTAATATATCCTATCTCTTTCTCTTCCATTACTTCAGTTTGGTGTGTCCTCTTCATTTTCTTCACCTTCTCTCCTATACTTAACTGCTTTGGATAGAAAGTTTCATATTGTGCCACATACTATCATGTATTTAATAGAAGCCTAGAGCATACTTATAAATATGAAATATACATTGTATTCAATATGGTGGTGTTTAATACTTGTCACATTATTCAGGAACTTGTCTTCAGTTTATGTAAATTCTTTAATGGAAATGCATTTATGCAGTAACACAAGATGTCACATGTTACATCAACATTATTTGGTAATATTGAATCAAAATGCCTTTGACATGGCCATATTATATAGTTACTCTATGCTGACAGGGCTTTTCTGATGATAGTCTGATATTTTCATATCAATTTATTCATTTCAACATGACGTGCACATTATTTCATAGTCTATAGTGAATATCTTTTTGATTGAAGAAATGTCTTATGCCCAAAATTGTATTAAAGTGATTAGTGAGAATGATTCATAAAATTTCTCTTATTGAGTTTATAATTATAATACAATTATATGTATATACGAGAGGGTCATTCAATAAGTAATGAGACAAATCGCTTTAGCTCAGAAATGGTTTGAGTGCATCAAGTTGGGATCCCTATACTCAGTTTCTCATCAGCTGTTCGAGAGTATTTGGTAAGCATAACCTTAAATGTATTCAGTTAACAATGGCGAGTCCGCTTGAGCATTGCACCTCGGAAGAACAACGTTCAGTGATCAGATTTTTAGTTGCAATGGGTATCAAAGGTAGTGAAATCCACGAAAGAATGTTGAAAATGTATGGAAATAATTGTTTGAACCGTTCGAACGTTTACAAATGGGTAGAACAATTTAAAAGTGGCCGTGTAAGTATCTGTGACGAACAACGAAGTGGACGACCGGTTGAAGGTGCAACTTCCTCCTTCGTATCTCGCATTAACAACGACTCAGGACAACAGGCGTATTACTGTTGAACTGATAGCTGAAGAAGTGCACGCGAGTGTTGGAACTGTGCATAACATTATTCAGTATAAGCTGCAGTATATGAAAACTTGTGCGGGATGGGTTCCAAGACAACTTATGGACTTCTACATCCCCGTACAGCCCCTACTCACTCCATCGGACTTGCATTTGTTTGGTTGGACCCTTTAAAGAGGCTCTACGTGGGAAACAGACCAACCCAAAGAATGTTAGCGCCAGAGGCATTCACAGATTAGAAGAACGATGGGACACGTGTATAAATGTTGCTGGAGAAACTATGTTGAAAAGTAGCCAAAGTTTTGTATTGATAAAAATAAATCGTTTTTTGAGCTACAGAGATTTGTCTCGGTGCTTATTGAATGACCCTCGTAATATGACAACTTTTCCTTAAACTTCATAATTTACTCATTTGTATTAAATTAAATAGTGAGCTGAATGGGGGACAGGTAAGTAGAAGTGAGGATATTATATTGCAGAAGGGAGGGCCAATAACATTGAGCCAACCCCCATTTTAGTATTTGTAATTTAACGCCACAAATACCATAGAACTACAACAAATCAATTTTTTCGGGAAAATGTCCCAAATAAGTGATAAGTTTTTATCACTCTACACTTAGGATTCCATGTTTAAAGGAAATCGTTATAGTCGTTTGGGAGAAGATTCTTCAAAAGATTCAAAAGCTTATTCTGTAAAGTCACTATAAATCGATTTTCTTCAATGTCGGAATTCTAGAAATGCTTCTATGCTTCTAATGCAAATTCATATTATGTAGATTGTAGAACCGTAGGTTATATAAAAAAGGATACTTTAGGAGAAAGCTTAACGCTACCGTTCACCCGGAAACTCCCAGAAAATGTTTCAAATAAAAGTGATAGGTATTTTGGTGTATACATAGTTTCGAAGTTCAACGAAGAAATTTGTTGAAGTGGTTTTCAAGAAAATCGCGTACAAGTGAAAACAAAAAAAAAAACAATGAAGTCACAGCTCCTGTTGATGGATTTTACTCGAAACTTCCGTGTCAGACCAAGGTGATACCAAGTTACCTAAACGGAATACTCAGTCTAAGCTTGCTAGATTTTCTTTTTTTAAGACATATTGTTCACTCAAAACACACACACACACACACACACATAGACTATTCGAAAGAAACATTTTTTTTTCATATTCAGAGGACTTCAACAAGTATTACCGATGAAATCTCAATTTCGAAAATTTTTGGACACTTTCGCAATATTTTCTCTTTTTATCCATTCAGTCTAAAATAGAATTAAACATATCTTCACTATGTACTTTGTATTGTTTATTAGACATAAAACCTTTTACAAAATATGATAGTTGGAATTAAATGATAAAAAGTCCTTTTTTTTTTACTTTCTCTTACTCCTAATAAGAGGAATTATTGTAATCGTGTCAAATTTTCGATATCGCGTTTTCAACGGAAATATCCGTTTTGAGGACCTCTGAGTCCAAAAAAGTAGTTTTTAGCAAATGGTCTCTGTGTTTATGTGTGTATATGTGAACAGCATAGCTCAAAAACGAAAAACCGTAGAAAGTTGAAACTGATATTCCCTTTAGGTAATCACCATGGGATCTGTCAGTACGTTATCTGTCAAAATTCCACCACCGGAAGTATAACTTTACTTGTTTTTTTACTTTTTTGCATTTCTCTCAAAAATGGGTTCGACGATTTTCTTAAAACTTGGTATATCACATAAAACGTGTTACAACTTTTATTTGAAACATTTCTCTGGGATAATTCATTTAAGGGCACTTTTGTGGGAGGGGTGGGGTTAGATTTTTCTCTAGAGTGGTATTTCAGATTATTAGACAATTCTGTCATCTAGATAATGTTAATTAGAATTGAATATGTTGTTGAAATTCCGAGTTTTGAAAAAAAACCGGATAACCGGAAGTTTACTTTAACACTTTTACTAAATGATTTTTTTCACTTTTTCGCGATTTTCTCAATAATGGCTCAGACAATTTTCTTGAAACTTCGTATATAAACCAAACATACAAAGATCTGCAACTTTTATATAAAACATTTCTCTGGGAAAATTCATTTAAGGGCACTTTTAGGAGAGGGGTAGGGTTACAGCTTCTTCTAAAGTGGTATCATACTTGATTATACAACTCTATCATCCAAATGAAATTAATTAGAAATAAATAGTTGGCCAAAATTCCGGGTGTGAAGAAAATCAGTAAACCGGAAGTGCGCTTTTACTGAATAGTTTTTTTCAGTTTTCGACAAATTTCATTAAATTTGGTACACAAATTATAAAATTTGTCAATTATAATTGAGAACTGGAGTAAGAGAAAGTTGTGTGAGTGTTTCACTCCAGATTTTTTATTTTCTCTTACTCCTAGTAAGAGGAAGTATTGTAATCGTGTTTAATTTTCGATATCGAGTTTTCACCGGAAATATCCGTTTTGAGGTCTTCTGAGTCCAAAATGTGGTTTTAAGCATATGGTCTGAATATATATATATGAACAGCATAGCTTAAAAACGAAAAACCGTAGAAAGTTAAAACTTGATATTCCGATTAGGTATCACCATGGCTTCTGACAGTGCGACACCTGTCAAAATTCCTCAACCGGAAGTATCACTTTACTTGTTGGTTTTTTTTTTACTTTTTGCATTTCTCTCAAAAATGGCTCCAACGATTTTCTTCAAACATGGTATATCTCATTAAATTTGGTACAAGAGATTGTTGTGTGAGTGTTTCACACAAGATTTTTTATTTATGTATAAAACACTTTGTTATACAGTATCGAGCTCTAATAGGAGAGACAAAACTATATGTTCAAACCGAATTCGACGACACAAATATGACGTTAAAAGAATAAAAGACAACACAGCTCTCTCTCAACACACTACAAAAACTGGACACACTTTTGACTACAATAGTTGACAGAGAAATGAATTTACAAAGACAGAAAATTTGCAGAAATGATCGTCATCAGTAGAAACAGCACATCTATCAATTTTAAAACAGATATTGCTTATCTTAATGCCTTATATACGAATTTATTGAAATAATGACACCGCTTATTTTCCGAACACTGCTCATGTATGTAATGTAATCTACCATCAAACTGTAACTATGTTGTTTTAATCCAGTTGTGTTATCTTGAGAACGACCTGGCTTCCAGGTCGAAAGCTCGATACTGTATAATAAGGTGTTTTATACAAATTATATTAGGACTTTTTGTCATTTACTTCCAACTATCATATTTTGTAAACATATCTTTGCGTTAAAACTAGAAAGCAATTTGGAATAACATACATACATTTCTGGAAATAAACAAAATTAATTGTAATTAATAAATAATTACAAACAAAATTAAATAAATAAAACTGAACTTTTACAAAATAAACTAGAAATATTAACTCAAATTCGTAAATAGCAAAGGTTCGTAAATTTCATTTTGTAATTGAGAAGATGACAGCAATTACATTTTATGAAATTATACTGAAATTACTTTTTAACATTAATAAAGAGTTTAATTATGTTGGGTAACTAACCAGAATATTATCGTTAAAAGTGTTTGCAAAATATGGATTAAACAGAAGAACAGTAGAGATTTGCAAATTGTAGGATTAAGTTTGTAATGTACATCACCAGAGATTGATTCCCATGGTTGGTGTACTTCTTTTGTGATCATCGATCGGTTTTGAACGGTCACAAGGATGTTTGTTAAACTGAATGACATTGGTCGACTAGGGTAATGCCAAGTTAGAACATACACGATCAAATGACCGTTTACAGCTTATTTAATGTGAAAAATTATATGGGATTGGATTCTCGGTGTTGAGCCGGAATCATGGGTAAATTTTGGAATTATAGTAATTTGCGAACTTTAATGCGTCGAAGAGTACCGCAATTTTAAGGGATGTAGAAGTCTGCGACCAAAAGGAGGTATACTGTGGTCCCTATTGATGCCGGAATGAGACCTCTAATCTTACAGCACCCCTTTCAGATTAATTTCCCTTATAATGGAGTTGATGAGGAGAGAAATTGGGATTGATTAATTAGACGAGATATGAAGACACTGTTATAATATAGCTATAAGTTTATTCAAACTGCGCTGGACTTGTAATGATTTTATAGAATAAAATGGTGAGAGTAGAGATATGGTTGAATCTGATAGAGAGATGTCTAGATCTCTCACTGGCTTATATACAGGTTCTCCCCACTCTAGCCTGCTTAAGTCAGAGAGTACCAGAGAGGGCCTGCTTTTTCTCTCTTAATTCTCTCGTCTGTCTGCACTCTCTTGCTGATGTAATTCTTTCTTGCTATTACATCATCTTTAGATCTCTCACTGGCTTATATACAGGTTCTCCCCACTCTAGCCTGCTTAAGTCAGAGAGTACCAGAGAGGGCCTGCTTTTTCTCTCTTAATTCTCTCGTCTGTCTGCTCTCTCTTGCTGATGTAATTCTCTCTTGCTATTACACCCTAATTAATTCTGTCTAAAGAAATCTAGAACCTGGGAAAGTACTAGGGAGGATATATCCTTCTCCAACACTTGGTGAGTGCCCCTAGACAAGATAGCGTCTTTGAGATACATCCGAGTCTCCTACACCTCTCCACAGAATCTGCAAGTGCCCTCGCTTTTTAAGCTAAATATCTTCAGATATCCCCTGAATCTGCAAAGCCAGCATGCGAAGCCTATTTTTTCTCAGTATGATGCACGTCTCAGACCTTCAGCGACATAAGTGGCTACAAAGGGATTCTGGTTTTTGCAGGCCTTCCTGGTTGCGTCATGTTTCACTCTAACATGCCCACAGAATAGAGTAACACCGGTACAATTTGGAAACCATACTCTTTATTACTTCTTCCATTCCTTTTTTATTTTTTTTAATAAAATAATTTAATCCTAAATGTTTTATTACATTTCTCATTTCGATAGTTTTTCAATTCTTACCGTGGTTACGTATTGAAATATTTGTAGATATAAATACGTCAACATCGAAAGTAACAAATGTCAATGAAATTAAAATGACTATTATAAAAATAAGATCCCTGTTTTATAATTTTTATTTTGATATCCTTGTAACATTTAAAAGTTCCATTAATTGTAAATGGAAATACAAATATACAAATAGCCACTATTTGTAAAAATAATACAGTAGGAGATATTCGTATTAATTCTGCTAATTTAATATTTTCTAATTAATAATTTCAGAGTTGTGTTAGTAAAGTACATTATAATGTAAAAATGGAAGGAAAAATGTAAGTTGGCACGCAATGCATTAATTATTTTTTATATGGCAGGCCCGAGACACCCTCAATATATTAGTATTAACTAAATGAAATAAGTTCCAAGCTTTCCTGAACTTTCCGCTAGTATCATAAATAATATATTTTTATTTTTACATATTAGTTTCATTGTATTCTATATTTATTATTAAGTTTTATTTAGATTTCTTTGATTTTATTGATTATATTTTTCACATAGATAATGATGAATAATAATAATTTCTTATGGGAAGTTAAAGATTTGGGAATTCTTAACGTTGGATTTTATTGAAATGTTATCACTAAACAGTTGCGAAATTAGTAAAGTCTATTTTTTCAGGCGGGCTCAACGTCCAATTACCGAAATATTGTCGTGGACGAGAGCGGAAGCACATACTTTACCTTTTAACATTTCTTTAACTAAATATAAATTTAGTAGAGTTACATGCTGGCATCAAAATGGGGACCTCCCAGTTACAAATCATTGGTCATAACGGCTACACCAAATCCTCTCCTCCAGTTCCGCAATTATGCCTATCTTAAAGCATTTTATTTCCTTAATGGAAGTACGTATATTCTATCAGGGACGCAAATTAAGGATATGCTTTGATTTGCTACTAAACTCAGAATTGCCTCGTTAATTTAAATTTGCATTTATTTCCAGCAGAGATCTCCTAATCATTATCTTTTCTTGCAATTGATTGCTAAACTTAAATTCAACAAATTTTCGTGATGAGGGGAAATTTGGACGCTTGATATTGGCGGTATTATTGCGGCTGTATAAAATAAATTTCCTTTTGAACTATTTAAGATAAAGTATAAAATACAGAAAGAGGAAATGGTTTCAACGGCCCGCAATAACCGTGTCGTCAAAAGATCTCTATGAAATTCCCCTTCCCCCTCCAAAGTGAACGTAAGTTAAGCATGTACGCATGTCTGGGTACTCATAAGCTGACTTAGTTACCATTCCTGATAGCTCATTGCTGCGGGCGAGCCATCGTACAGCTTTGACGAGGCCCTAACAATAGCCAGGCAATAATAATAACAACAACAGAGACATAGTGCAGCGTCTCTTCTTCATTCAAGTAAAACCTGCAATGATCAATAGTGGGGCTCACATGCTTCCTATAGGGGTACAGAGCCTAGTCAGTAGACCTACAATAATCTTTTAAGACAAAGCTGCCCTTAGAAGATTCGCCATATGTGAAGTATGCTAGTGTATTGGGCAGATTGTGGATGGTGAACATGTAAATAATGGTGTAATTAAGAACACTCCAAAGGGCATTTAACTTACAATTTTATATTAAATACTTTATTAAATACTTTATTAAATAAGGAAAGAAGAGATAATGTGGGTAAAGTGACGTAGCGAAGAGTTTAATGTTTGTTGGTAGCGAAATGAATGATGGTGTAGCATTGATGTTGTTATTGGCGATGTGAAGAATGCCTGCTTGTTCTAACGTGGCGAGTAAGTGTTGCTGGTGAGGTGAATCTTTCAAGATTGATGCAGCGGATGATGTAGCGACGGATGTTTTACTCTTTCATGTTTATCTAGTACCGTTCGTATTCTTAAAGTAAAGTTGGTGATTGGCTCTTTTACTCTTTTAAGTAAATTTGGCGACTTACTCCTTATTCTTAATAGTAAAATTAATGACTCTGCTAAGCTTCTCAGATGGCCAGTTTATATAGACACTATTCCAATGTTAATTGACTATAAACATGTTTTATTTAAAATACATTTTATTGAGCAATAAAAAATGAAAGAAATGTTAGCAAACATTTGCTCCAAACCGAAAACAGCTCCATAATTATTACAAATTATCTGGCGCCCCCACCCCTCTTTGTGCAATGTTTGTTGTTTAAATTTACGTTTGTTTTATTGAATTATGAATTGCTTAGCTGATTAGCCTGACTAGTTTGTTTATGGAATCAGTGGTTTGGAGTGTCTTTGAGGTTGGTGTTGTGGTCATTACACTTAAACGAATTGCCCTAAAATACGTCTGGAAAGCTGAAAACTAACCTACGTATTCAGCAATATAAATTTCTATAGAATAATTATCTATAATGTAAAAAGAGAAATATCTCTAGTTTTCAGGTTTAGAATATATCTTACTTTCTTCGTAAAAATTCTGGGAAAAAAAAACAACGGACACCTACCTCCCTTATATAATAAGTTATAAATACACTCACAAAAAAATTAAAAATACAGGAATTAATAACCCCATGAACTTAGAAACTTTAGGTGCGAAGGACTTATAAAAACTTATTACTACTAGCTCTTAATAATAGATTAAACCAATGAACTCCAAAGAGAGGTGGGGGCGCCAGTTAATTTGTAATAATTATGGGAGCTGCTTTCGGTTTGGAGCAAATGTTTGCTAACATTTCTATCATTCTTTATTTCTCAACAAAATATATTTTAAATAAAACATGTTTATAGTCAATTAACATTGGAATAGTGTCTATATAAACAACAAACATTGCAGATTACCTTTGATATAGCGGAATTAAATTTATAAGGAACTACAAGGAAAAATAACTAGTGTCCGTTTTCGTGCTGTCGATTTTTTTTTATAATCCTCTATATTGTGGTATATTTTTAAGAATAGATTCTTTTTAAACAGTGATATGGACGTACGGTAAGAGAATGATACAGTATACATAGGTGTACGGGAAATATGTGATAGATAGAAAATCGATTTCCATTAGCTTTTAATTCACTTATACTTTACTTGTTTTCCAGTTTTCTTACATTATTTCAAGCGTGGATTCCATTTCCTAATAACTTGAAATTTTATTATTAATTTAATTCTATTTAGTCTGACTTGGATGTTTAAAATTGATTTCAATTTTGCATATTTAATTATATTTTGTTATATAAATCTAGAATATTTCAATAGAACTCTTGAGAAATTTCAGAAAAGAAAAATTACTTCACCACTTACCCTTGGTATAAATTTATTTGTGTGTGTGTGTGTGTGTGTGTGTGTGTGTGTAAAAGTATTAACAAAACATCGCAAGAAGCTAAACTTGGTACTATGTTTCTTGGCAAATCACCACCGCAAGAAGTTCACGAAGATTTCTGGCAAAATCCATCAACCGGAAGTTTGACTTTACTAAATTTTTTTTTAGTTTTTCGCGATGTTCTTGAAAACGGTTTCAACGATTTCCTTTAAACTCCGCTTATTATCAACATTTATATAAATACCTGTTTAAAGTCAAATGAAAGAGATCTTTTCATCAGGTATACCTAATTGTTGGCTTATCGATCAGGAAGTTTCCAAAAAAAAAAAAAACATCAAATAATTTTAAAGGGTTTTTATTTAAAATCGACGTTTCGGCAAACATTGTTTGTCTTCATCAGGAGCTCTCTATAATGAAAAATTATACAGATAAGAATATAGCTAGTATTTATCAACAGAACAATAAAAATATTAAATTAAATTAATTAAATAACTAAACCAAATAACAAGGTAATTACACAGATAATAATTTAGAAAAATTTCTGCAAGTTTAAAACCTTGATCTGTGTAGTTACATTGTTATTTTGTTCGTTTATTTAATTAATTTAATTTTATATTTTTATTGTTCTGTTGATAAAAACAAGCTATATTCTCTTATCTGTATTATTTTTCTTTATAGAGATCTCTGAAGATGGTGAACAATGTCTGCCGAAACGTCGGGTTTGAAATAAAAAACAATTTAAAATTATTTGGATACTTCCTGGCCGATAAGCCAACAATTAGATACAACTCATCAGTTCTAACGGCCAACAATTGCTACAAATTGAAATATTTTTATCTTTTTATCATGTGATCTTTATTTCAAATTTTACAATTTAAGATTGTCCTGAGTCTGATACCAATTATTGAAGCAAAGGTAATCTGAAAGGTTGTCACAAATTTATGATATGCCCATTTGTAATAAATTTATCCGATCGTAATTTATAGTAAAAAGCCTTTATTTTGATTTTTATGACAGTCCTTGGCACGTTTTGTCATTTGTCCATAGTCGCTTTATATAACTTGGTACTTCTTTTTCTCCCATCTAAGACAAACAAGTTTTATGTCCCAATCAATACTGAACATCATGCAACCTAATATATTATCTCGCACAGTTTCTGCGTTAGTTATATGTATATCAATATTATTATAGGTATATACATGTAGTAAAATATACTCATTTCCTTGTTTTTTTTTTATAACTACTATAAAGCCTTATTTTAATTATATTATCGCATGATCGATTTGCTTGAATAAAGTAGTAAAATTTTTTTTTTACATATTTTACCATGGTTATATTGATCTTAGTTAAGCCTTGTTTGCGGAATTTATTAGTTTTTTGTTCGAGAGAAAGTAGGCCATCTTTCTGTACCATATTTTTTTTTTTAAAGTAAAGAAAAAATGTCGAATGTAATCGATTGATGAACAAAATCTTAGGAAGCGGTTGAATTTTATTAACTGTCTTGGTTTTAGAAATTTCCACATTACACAAAATTAGATAATTAAAGTTATCAAGTGATAAACATTTGAGATTTTGAACTTCTTAATTTCTGATTAAAAATGGAATCAGTTTAATTGCGGAATCAAATTGAGAGCGAAATGTTCAGATGTGTCCATATATAGTTTGTTTCTACCATTTAGAATGGTTGTAAGAAACTCATCTTCATCACACCGTACCTGTAACCGCTATCAAAGATGAATTAGAGGAAGTGGGCTTTACAGTTAGAAATGTAACCAATGTTCTACAAACAGCCAGCGAACAACAATATTCCAATAGTCCATGTGGACTTAGAGCCGCAGGAGTGCAATGACAATATATCTTTGAAAATGTGGGTGGGTCCGCAATGCTGGATAACATCTGGTATTTTATCCGTCGTAGCATGCCTATTGATTATGTTCCTGACCAGTTTCGGATTTTTAACCATCGTCAGAGCAAATTCACCAAGTTCGTGTAGAGAGTTCACTTCAACGCAATATGATGACGACAATGGATGAAAATCCGAACCGGTCAGAAACATATTCAATATGCATGCTATGACGGATAAAATACCAGACAAAATATTTTCTTTGAAATATTTGTACTATACAAGAATTAGAATAAAACCACAAAAAGAATCGCTCAATGTGAAAGGTATCAAGACTAAGGTCACACCAAGAGTTTACAACCACGCCGCAAGATGCGTGAAGTGTACAGGTCTGCATCTTTCCGAGGAGTGTACAAAGGCTAAAGAAACTCTTTCCTATTTGCGTGAACAGTCCTGAAGAGCACTTAGCTAACTTTAAAGGTTGCAATACATATAGAACTGCTGCGACTACCATGGATTACCACTATTCGATCCACGTCCTCAACCAGCATCCATTCAAGCCAGCAAGCCTTCACTTCCAGCATTAGGCTTGCATCGTTAAGTTACCCTCGCGCCACTGCTCCATTTCAGATGTCAATTCTTCAAGCCCCCCAATTTCTTCTTACTTCCCACTTATTACTCTTCTCTTTTCGGTAGTTAGTGAACTACTTCCTAAAAGATCCCGATAGCCTGTCTTCTCCCAATTCTTTTCAAATTCTGCTAAGGAACATCAATAGTCTGAGTTTTCCTTTACGACGAACTGACATAACTCTTACATGACAGACAAATTGACATTCCCTCGATAACAGAAACTCACCTCACTATTTGGACAATCTTTCATATCAATTGTTACAGAATCTACCGAACTGACCATCCAGACAATAATGCCCATGGGGATACTGCCATATTTATCCGAAGATATTGTACAAACTGTCCTGATCCTTTTCAATCAACTGACTATCTCCAAGCAACAATAATTATCCTCTGCAATTATCGTTTCCACTTCAATATCGCTTGTGTAAACTGTCCTTCAATCAAAATTATTAACCAACAAAATTTCCTGAATTACTTTCAATCCTTAGGCCCTAGATTCCTCTCTGGAGGCGATTACTACTCAAAATATCCTGATTGATGTTCATATACTAACAACTCGTACTCTTCTAAACGTTATGTCCTCGTTAAACCTTAACTGCCTTACACCTTCTGAACCTACCTATTGGCGGCCATATTCCCTCAATAAGCGTTTTGATGTTTTTGATTTCTTCATAACTTCCCGCCTTTCATTCCTTCATGCTGAGCTGAGTACTTTGAGTGACCAATACTCCTAAAACTATCTATCTAAATAGCCTAACTAGACTATCCTTGCTCCTACTCTACCAGTCGAGGACCTGAACTGGAATTTATTCCAAATGCTATATGAACAGAAACTAGACCTAAAGACATCAATGAAAAATCTAAAAGAGATAAGATGCAGTTGACCACTTAACTAACTCGATTCAACAAGTCATGTGTAAAAGTTGTAAAGCAAAGAAATTTATAAAAACTACAGAAACAAATCTACCTCCGTACATATGTACATACTCTACGAGTATTAACTAACAAAAGGCGAGCCAGAAGTAAATGACAACAAACTCGATACTCATACAAATGTGTACTTACCAGCTCACTAGACAACTGAAAATCGAGTTGTAAGAATTAAGAACTGATCGATTACAATACTACACATCAAATCTCACAACAGAAAGCAAAACACTTTAGAAAGCTACCAAAAATGTAGTAGCCTATAAATCCGTATCCCATTCACTCCAAAAAGCCAAAGGCAGTTGGGCCAAATCAGATGATAAAAACTCAATTGTTCTCCTACTCTCTCTCCACATATTCACCAGTACCATGACTTTATTGACAGAGACACTGAACTCAGTGTTACAATAACTTGAACACTCCCCTTCCGCAGACACTTCTTTCCAACGCCTTTCGTCATAAAGAGATACACTTTATTTTTTCAACACCTTGCAAAGAATTAATCACCTAGGCTTAATCTCGTTACACCTATTATCCTTAAAACCTTCCAAAAAAAAAAAAAACAATTCTCTATACGACCCAAATATATAACGCCGATCTGATAGCAACCTACTTTCCTGTGGAAGTAGTCAATAATAAAGATGATTCCCAAACGCAACAAATCTAGCCATTTACCATACACCTCCGTCCCACAGCTTCCTTCCATAATAATTTAGTTCACTGTGGTTCTCTAAAGTCGGTAATTTAACAATCAAAAGACAACTTCTGACTATTCAACGATCGATCCCCTGTTAGTTGAACATCAAATGTTAACAGAACATCATCAATTGAAGCTCTCCAAGTTCTCCTCCCGCTTGATTTGGAGGTAATAAGATCAGCACTTAAGTATTTCCAGAAAAAAGTATTTTTCAATCGATCCCGGATGGAGAGAGAGTGTAGTGACTTTGTTCTTTTTGAAGATTTTCGCAGCGACTTAGAATTGATCGTTTTTGCTGTATGTAAGTCTGGGTTATCACACTGTTTTATCGAAACATCCTGATGATTGGCAAATGCCAGAAACTCGGTCGACGATGACCACAAAATACAGCAGGCTATCACGGAAAATATCTCTGATTTTACTTCTTATATAATCACGCAAAATACTTAGTACTTTTAGTGCTATGGATTTTGGATTTTTAACTATTTAATGAATGTTTGTCTTTCTTCTTTCAATACTAAAAGATAGAATAAGGTTAGGAATTCAAGTATTGTGTAGTGAAAGAACGAAATGGAAAAATATAATTATCTTAGTGCAGTGAATTTACCTTCAAAAAGAGTGTATTTTAGAGTCAGGAACTGTAAATTGGGGTCATTGCTAGTAGGGAAACAAAGGCACAAAATTTAATACAATGCGACTTGGCCAACTGCTTTGTTAGAGAGCATTCCTTAGGACAGGTTATTAACCTGTTAATATTAACAAAGCCTTCAGCTTTCAAATAATACAGTTCAAAGAGTAGACAGTCTCACTTCAGCCTTCAAACAAGGAAGTCGGTATTCTGCTTCCAAAGTCAGAACACTTCAGGAATCGCTCTCTTAGTATCAGTGCCAGTTTCACAATAAATTAAATAAGTTTATAATATCAAATAACTTGTAGTTATTATTTTAAAGGATATAGTTATTGCTAACAGTGGTGATTTCTTAATTATTACTAATATTTCTCTCAACCGTATATACATACAAGCCCTTTTCGCTAAAACGCTCACGCCACGAGCTACCTATACACATCATATTACCATACATTACAATTGCTAAACAACTCTTTTGTCTTACTTCATTATATTGAAGCATTAATTTAGATCTTCGAAACTAACTTATCTCGGAAATGTAGACATCGAATAGTAACTATATTTCACTTGATCATTAAACAAAAAAAAAAAAAATAAATTTTTAAATGTAAATTATATATTAACCATTGGACAGGCGACCATCTGCATCCTTTTACAATCTTCTAGAGTGATTGTAGTTCCGTTTCTGCGCACAGTAACATTTATTTGTGTACAATATCCAGATTGTTTAGTTAAACACCATTCACCGCATGATGCCCAGGTACAATTATTCACTATTGTTGTATTAATTGCTTGGCACATCACCGGCACTGGTTCTAAACCATATGTGAACGCTCTGTATGATGGCATATATACAGCTACAGCTAGATATACCAATGCCACGCATGATGTTACTATAGTAAATTGACATAAACAAATACCACCGCATATCCTTTTATCTTGTGATGGTATAACCGGCTCTTTACGTTGCCGTTTTTTACCCATTTCTCAGCCACATTGCGTGCTTTCTGTAACAGAAATATTAACAAACAAAAATCAATAATACTTCACTTTACTGTATTGTATTTTTTTTTTTTTTTTAAGACAACAAACTAGTATAATAGTATACAAAAAAAAGGGAAGGTAGAAGGAATTCTCATTACTAATTCACTAATAGAATCTCTTTGGCTACACGGTATTGGTCTTTCACGCAGTGTTTGGCCTTTATTTTTTATTTTGTTCTGCTACAGGTTACATTGAAGTGAATGTTGTTAAGACATGCTAAGTATTTTTAATACTTGTTGCAGGGATTTGACTGTGTTTTTCCTATAAAAAAGAAATCTATTATAATACAATTATTCTAATTTCACCACTCAGTTACCCCCTATTTCCATACCTTACTCGCTTTATAAATATGATAATTAATTACAAATGTTAAAAAAAAAAAAATCACACATTTGAGTTAATCCTTTTTTTGTTTGTTTAATAACACTAGGGGTAATTCAATTCTTCAAGGATCTAAAGGTTCCTTGAAATATCCTAGACCCTAAAGCACGAACAAGCTTTCAGTGATGACAGAAAACATTTGAGTACTGAGTATTTTTAATTTGTTAATGTTTGAGTATGAATACGTACTCACTTATTTGTTTAATTTGAGTTTCTTCATTTGTTCAATATGTGTAATGTACTCTACTCTGTACTCAGAATTTGTGTACATTAAGTATTCTATTTAGCCTTGGGCGTTTTTATCGTTCTATTTTTTATTCGTTCATTGAAATCGAATTTGTTGTACATCTGTTGGTCTATGTGTATATCGCAGAGACGCAATGCAATAGTAATATATTTATCACAAAATATGCAATATATATATAATATATTATTAATATGGATGTCCCATACATGATAACGACTTTTTCTCGGAAACTAAATAGCTAGAAAAAAAACTAAAAATACGTGTCCCTGTAGTTTTTTGTTAGAAATCCAAATTTAATTTGCAAATTTGTTTTGGTGCTTCCAGAAGCGAGATACAGGCACCAACTTCATTTTTTCAAATGGGAGGTTGGTTTTTATTTAAGAAAAATTCCTCTATTTTTTGTAAGAAAAATTTACTTGAACGGTTTTTTTCTTTGAGCGATATTTTACAAGTTATGAATGAAAACATGATTCCTATAAGAAAATTTCAAATGATTTATAACGGAAAAGCTGTGTATGCATCTCTAATGGTGGGGGCCAGTTCGAGCAAAGATCTGTAATTAATGAGGAGTAAAATTTATAATTTAAAATAGTAATTTTCTTACTTTCAATCAAAAAAACCGTTATCATTTCAAAAAACCGTTATAATATCATTTTAAAATTTCTTATAGGAATCATGTTTCATTCATAACTTGTAAAATATCGCTCAAAGAAAAAAACCGTTCAAGTAAATTTTTCTTACAAAAAATAGAGGAATCTATTTCTTAAATAAAAACCATACCTCCCCATTTGAAAAAATGAAGTTGGTGCCTGTATCTCGCTTCTCGAAGCACCAAAACAAATTTGCAAATTAAATTTGGTTTTCTAACAAAAAACTACGGGGACACGTATTTTTTTGTTTATATATATATGGCTTAAATATCGTAAAATTAAATACATGAAGCTCTAACCTAATTTTTCGTTGTTTTTTTTATAAACAGAGTAACTAAGAGAAAGGTTTTGTACTGTTACAATTTTTTATATTTTCTTAAATATCATGAAAACTGTGCGCGGTAGCTGTATTGGCGTTGCCTCGACCACCACAAGGGAGTAACCAGCTATGTCGAGATCTTTAAAATGATGTGTAACTCGAGGGTGTTGCCGTTAATCCATATTCCAAATCAATCATCACAGGGCAGTGAGCTGTATGGTGTTATAAATTGTCTAAAATTAATGTCGTTGCTAGCGAATGTTGATAAAGCTAGCGAGCGATGATGTGAAGCAAGTGAATGTTGATGTTGGGGGTACTAATATTGTTGAAACTAACGAATGTTGATGTTGAAACTAGTTAATGTTGTTGAAGGTAGCCTATGTTACAGTCTCCTGATTCCAATATTTCCTGTCATGATCAAACTGGACACATCTTAAGATTGCATGATCTTTCGCCTGGAAGATGTTGGGAAATTTGCCCACAGGCTCCGAGTATCTTGGTCCAAACACTCTGGCTCCAGGTCCCTCAGGGTTCCGTGACCCATCCGTATCAAACGAAGCAGTGGGACAAGTCTTTATTGCTCACGCCATGCATGAACATCCAATACGTTATAATTTCCTCCTACTACTGATAAACGATCGATCAAATGATGGGATTGTGTCAAAGTTTCTAAAATGAGTTTTAATATGTTAGAAAACCCAAACGCTTTAGTATGTTACAAAAAACACTTACATGACACCTACTTGCAGAGACAGATGATTTTCGCAAAATACTTGAGTTTAGAGTAATCGGAGACAATCCTAACACTAACCATGATACACACACACACACACACACACACACACACACACACACGTGCACACACACACAACTTATACTTACATATTGCACATTTTACAGATGATTACATTCTACGTAAAAACGCTGACACCCAAGGGGAGACACAATAGCCAGGCCGCCATTAAAGTTTTGAGCTCATCTGCTTGGGAAAGTCTAGGCAAACTCAGTGACCTGGGCAGAAACAACTGAGTTACCCAATAGTGGGTGCCAGGGCATGTTAGCGTGTGACGAAATGAAATGGCTGCCATCATAACAAGGCTGGATCTTTCTTTTTGGGGCCTAAACCCTTCTGTGAAATAAGCGACCGACCAGTATCTTCGAGAAAAAATCAGAAATGAGAAGGAAGTGAAGAGAGCGCAGCTCTGGAAAGCCTTCTATGGGCTGAAGCAAGTTAAAACCTGATTGGGCGGTTACAACCTCAAAATATCTGCATGCTGACCGGTTTCCTCACGGGGCATTGCAAACTCTGGGAGCACCTGGTGAAGATGGTTCTAGAATACGATAGCACTTGCTTCTTTGGAGAGATGAAGGAGACTCCAATACACCTCCTAACGACTGCCAGAGAAGACTGCCACCTTCTCTGAATCATCCAGGGAAGATTCGGAATCCTGGGTAGTTGCCAAGCATTGAAGAAAAAAAAACTCCCTAGAACTTCTCAGATCCTGAGATTTCTCAGAGACTTCTAATTTGGAAGGGCCTGATCTAGAAGGTTCGATAACTTAGAAAAGAATATTTTGGGGCGGCGCCCAATAAACACACGCAGCTGTAACCAGCAATCAGAGAGACGGATGCGCGCGCAACTCTTTTTTCTAAATTGTCGAGCTTTACTTTAGGTCAGTAGTCTCACCCCTGGCATTAGTGGAGTGGCACAGGGGTAAGAGAAGGTAAAACTTCTACGGATTAGCAAATTTTAATTTACGGGGGAAATTAGGTTTTTGAGTTATATTTTACTCACACAAATCTGGGTTCTTCCAGCTATTTCAATATCTTCATTTACAACTCTGTAGGAGAAGGTTAGAAATTAATGCGCTTTTGAGGGAATTTTGTTAGCTACAAATAATTGGTCCTTATACATTTTTACTGTGCAATAAATATAAATTTAAAACGTACAAAAATTGTATTAGGCAATATGTTATATTAAACTATACAGTTTATAAAAAACAAAGTACTTATCAAGGTCACTCTATGTTTATTGGTCAAGAGGGCATGACACGCCACGTAGTATATAAATTAAAACAGTTTTTCACCTTTAAGAGGATACTATCATATCATGAAATCTTTCTTTAGTAAATGGACTAGTTTTCTTTCACCCTAAATCTTTGTCAAAGCTTAATGTCTGCACGTGAGGTCATTTTAGCTTGCAGGCCTGTAGCAGATGTCAGATCAGATCCATCTGTTGCCTCCTTTTCATTTTGTAATTACTACCTCTACTCCTCTTTCTTTATAACGTTATAAACGTTGAAATACGAAGCTATTAACTAACTACTAGTCCTCTTAACCTTCGTAAATAATAATATTTAGACAAAATGGACGTTATACCCAGGAAATGACTTCAAAATAATAAACGGTTTAATTTAGTGAAAGTCTAGGGTGAAACATTCTTATTGCAATTATTTATAATTTTAAAGAGAAATGTGCTTTAAAATTAAAATATTTACTAAACATTGGGCTTGCGCTTTATTATTAAAGGTGGTGGGAATTATTGTTTACGCCAACTTCTGTCTCCGTCCTTTAGCATGGCTTTGTAACAGCAGTATAATTTAAACCTAACTCACAGGCCCACCAGGACAAAAATAAGTTGTTGTGGTTGGTTGCGCAGAGTTGGACAGCATCAGAGATAAACTGAATTTGCTCTGTGCAAATCTGTGTTATCACACTGTTTGGCAAACGCATTCTGATGATGGGCGAACACCCGAAAGCGGTCGATGACCACAAAAAGGAGCGGCTATCACGGAAAATATCTCTGATGCAAAAATAAGTTTTTCCAAATAAATGTTTGAAATAAAAATTGTAGATTAATATCTATGCAGAAAGCATTCCAAGTTTAAAGGAGCAGTTTAAAAAACTTTTTCCTCAAGCTGCACTTCCAATTAATCAATTTACCTCAAGTTTGTAATTCTAGTAATGTTTCCAATTTTTCTTAATATTATGTAGGTGGCAGAACCATTCATTGCAGTGAAGTGGTACTTTAGTAGAAAGCTTAACATTGATGCTCCACTGAAACCCCTTCAAAAATCAATTCACCTCGAAAAAATGTTTCAAATAAAAGTGATACGTGTATATATATATATATTCTCTAATTCCTCGAATATTTTCTCATACCCCTCGGATTTATGTCCGAGTTGCAGGTTGTGAATGCTGTGAAGCCTATAGGTCTGTAACGACAAGAGAGAGAACACAGGCCCGACCGAGAGAAAAAAGGCCCTCTCTGGTCCTCTCTCACTTAAGCAGGCTAGAGTGGGAGAACCTGTATATAAGCCAGTGAGAGATCTAGACATCTATCTATCAGATTCAACCATATACATCGCATCGTGTCATATCTCTACTCCCACCTTTTATTCTATAAAAATCATTACAAGTCCAGTGCAGTTAGTGTAAGCTTATAGCTATATTATAACAGTGTCTTCATATCTCGTCTAATTAATCAAACTAATTTCTCTCCTCATCAACTCCATTATAGGCCGTTCTTATGGACTTCGCCCCCGCAATCATGTGCGGCGCGGAAGTCCCAGGAGGATCTCCAAGGCCTCTGTGGGAGTGGAGCACCAGTAATTCCCAAACACGAGAGCCTTTGGACTTTACCCAGCATTTTCCGAATAAACCCCGTCCCAGTTTTATGCCTCCAGACTAATGAGGAATATGTTACTATGGGTCTTTCCATCATGATGTATATCCAATACAACATCCTGGGTTTGAGATCCCATGTTTTATCAAAGCTTCTTTTACAAGCTCTCATGGACTTTGTGAGTAACTTGCTTTGTTAGTAACTTGTTCCACATGGAATCCCCAACTTAACTTTGGTTCCAACGTGAGTCCAAGATATTTAACCCGGTTAACCACCGGAAGAGCGCTTCTACGAAAGGAGGGGGGGGCACTGAAACCATCAAATTTCCTTCTCCTCGTGAATAGCACTACAGAGGATTTCTGGGGATATATATTAATAGCCTATAGAAAGTAGCCAAGAAAAATTGTTGGATCTGTTTTTGAGAAAATCGCGAAACCTGGTCAAAACTATTCAGCAATAAAGTAGCGCACTCCTAGTGCCAACCAATTTTGACCAAAAGTCTCATTGTTGAATATGTGGATGGATCTGCAATGCTGGATAACATCTGGTATTTTATCCGTCGTAGTATGCATATTTATTTTCTTTTCCTGACCGGTTTCGGATTTTCATCCATCGTCAGAGCAAATTCATCAAGTTCGTGTAGAGAGTTCACTTGTTAATCACACTTGTTGGTTTGTATATAATTATCATATTGTACATATTGGTTGTACATAATTATATACAACCAACAAGTGTCAGTAACAGGTAACAGAAACATTACGTTGAAGAGAACTCTCTACACGAACTTGGTGAATTTGTTCTGACAATGGATGAAAATCCGAAACCGGTCAGGAAGAAAATAAATAAGCATGCTACGATGGATAAAATACCAAAAAACCTCATTGAAGGACTTTCCCTGGGAAGAAGTAGCTATACGAAATATCAAGTGTATACTTTCCGCGACTTTTTTGTTTTGTTATTTTTCGCGCACTCACACACACACACACACAGAACAAGCACAAACAATTTGAGGGGACCTCAAAACATGTATTTCCAGGGAATATAAAAAATT
Organism: Triatoma infestans; assembly: GCA_011037195.1. Lineage (NCBI taxonomy): Eukaryota > Metazoa > Arthropoda > Insecta > Hemiptera > Reduviidae > Triatoma > Triatoma infestans. The sequence continues at coordinate 35,580 of JAAEAF010007875.1, forward strand.
TGATACGATCCTCCAATACTTCCTTTGTACTCAAATTGTGCAAAAACTTATTGGTAAGGTTTCATGGCTTTTAAGAGATTTCACTTTGAGCATATATTGGTTTATAAAAGTCATAGTCTTTATGAGAATGATAATTACGTTGAAAAGACATAAAATTGGAAATAAAATGAAATGAAGAATTATTTTTGTCTCAAGTGTTTTTCAGTTCATGGAAAACAGTTCAGATTCTTGTAGTTAAAATATTTCAAAAAAAAGCAATGTTTATATTGATTTGTTTTTTTTTTTTTAATTTTTTTAATTAATAAACAAGAAAGAGAAGCAAAAGAAAAAAAATGTGTTAAAAGTTTTATCAAAGTAAGTGAATGAAGTGACATTTTTTTTGAAGTTTCTTAAGTTGAATAAGTTCAACCATTAAATAGTATTGTACCTTTAGAAAAGTCCCTTAGGAAAAGTGATTATAATTTCTTTGAAATGAAATTTTTTACTTTAAAAAGATGCAATTTTTCACTTGTTCTTTTACAAGTGGAACTTTCTTTTTTTTATGGAAATTTATTTATTTATTTTTTTTATATAAATCTCCTAAATTAAAAAAAGTATGAATTTTTATTTCTTTAAATCTGAATATCTTTTATATCGCAAAGAAAAGAATTGAGAAGAAAATGTAAAGTGCGGACATTTTAATGAATATAATGGGAACGGTAATTATTAAAGTTTGCTGGTGGGGGTCTACAAACAAATATTAAAAATAATTTAACCGAAAAAATTACTCAAATTAATCATATTTTTGACCTTTCATAATAAACCAAAAAATCTTCACTGACGAAGCACTACTTAAAATTAAAATAGGAATATTACTATCAATACATTTTTTTTTTTAGCCAACGAGAAATAAGTTTGTCACATTCCTGTAGCGTAAAAATCTTTGCATCGGGATTCGAGAGCCTGCAGTTTGTGGAAGCGTTTTCTCTGCAAAAAATATTCCAGATGCTTGAAGAAGTGGTATTCGGTTGGTGAGAGTCCTGGTTGGACATGGCGGTTGAACCAAATTCGTTCAAGTTTTGAAGCTTACATTGTGCGATGTATGATGGTTGGGCATTATAGTGGAAAAGAATTTGCACCCTTATGTTGACCAATGCCGGTGCAGGCATAGTAGTTTTTGCAGCATCTTATCAATTTGTAAAGCATATTTCTTGAAGTGCTTACTTCTAGAAGTACAGGTTTCACCGGGATACAAAAAGCTGCAGGGGTTTAGATCTGCTAAAATTATATCTAATTATTTTTTTTTTTGTGGACGTTTGGCTCTTGGGAAGTGCTTTAGTTCTTCCTTTCGGTCCAACCATGTGCTGATCGTCGTAGGTTATCATATAAAATCCAGTTTTCTCGCTTGTCATAAACCGACCGAGAAATGGTTTGATATTGAATCGTCGTAGATGACACACTTTAAAAAGGCGATTTGTTTTTTATTTTCAATCCACTTCTCAAGCTTTTGCAATTTGCTACAAATGCCAAACGACCGTAGAATAGTGGACGTTGAATTTTTTGACAATTTCTTGCGTGATGTTTGAGGATTAACGAAAATTGCTCTCTATCGATCGTTGCCACTTCTGATGGCCGGCCTACACACTCTTCTTATTCAAAGTTTCGCCTCCTTTATAAAACTTCTTGAATCACCCCTGCACGGCTGTTCGTTAACAGTTACTAGAACAAATAGGTTGTTGATGTTGCGAGTTGTCTCCGCTTCTTTATGACCCGTTTTGAACTAGAATAGGAAAACCGCTCTTATTTGCTTTTATCCAGTCTTTACCATATCATTAAAAAAAATATAAAATAAGTAACAGAATCATTAAGTTTTTATTAAGTCATTACCAAAAAAACATAATGTAAGCAATGTGCATCAATAAAGTATTATAATAGTATAATATGACCACATTTATTTAACTGTGTATTCCAATATCAAAGGGCAAATTTCAGCAATTCAAAAACCACATTACTTTTGCACATACATCATTACACATGCATCAAACTTTTACACCATACATCATTCAGTAACCGCATTGTGACATCTAAAACAATAGGATGGGTGCATATCAATAGGCCTTAAGCTTACAACAGAGGAAAGTTTTAAATATCTGTGATTATCCTAATAGATATAAAATGGAAGCATAGGTTAAGGCATGTATAGCAGCTGACCAGATTTGTACCAGCGAATAGTATGTCAACGACATCTATATACTGTAGCCTGGAGATGAGAAAGTTGTATATTCCAAAAACTGTAAACGACCTCTTAGGCATAAATTTAGGAGAGAGGTAGATATGGCTATGATAGTATTTCTGTCATAGTCAGTAATGTTGGCTCCGTTGATTGAATCGTGTGGAGATAGATGGTGAAGGAAGAAAAGATTGTTCAAGTTGTTGTCTCGAAATGGAATAACCACGGTTGCGGTGACTAGATTACCTAAACAATTATCTGTTCAGAATGGATGTCAGATATAACCAAAGATAGGGGACTCTTGGCATAAACGCAGAAGTCCCCGATCCTTCAGGACAGTTGTCATTACAGATAACAGTGATAATAATACTCACTGACATTTTCTGTGATAGCCTCTTCTTTTTGTGGTCATCTACCGGTTTCAATCGTTCGCCCAACATCAGGTTGTTTTTGTTAAACAGTGTAATAATATAGACTTGCACAGAGCAAATACAGTTGATACACTGGATTTTAAAAAGTCTTTGTTATGACAGAACTAGGTTAAGATTGCTGAACGGGAAAACACAAGTTCGGTCCGTTAAAGACGTTGTGCCTTTTTTAAATGAAACATCAATGAGTGGAGGTTACAATAACTTGCCAAGTTGTACTACTTTGCCAAGTCGTCCTTTGTGGCTTGGATGTATTTCATCGTGGTGGTGAGTCGTCGGGTTTGTGTTTGTTTGTGATAATTTGAGTCAACTTTGTTGTACTTGTATGATCTGATGTGTTCAGTAAATCGTTCCCTGATTTTTCTGCATGTCTGCCCCAAGTAAATGTTGTTACAGTCCGGGCATTTCAACTCGTAAACCCCACTGTAGTCATACAAGTCAGTAAACTCAGTAAGAGTGTGGATTTTGTTGCCGCATTTATTGTTTGATCTGAAAGATGTCTTAATGCCCAGTTTTTTGAAAAAGTTCGTGAATTTGTATATGTGGTTTTCGATATATGTGAATGTGGTAAATTTGTCTGCTCTTTTTTTGTCATTCCTATTCTGGTGGTGTGGTTCGTTTTTGAGGAGTTTATTAACGATATTCGCACTGTACCCATTGTTTTCAGCTATGCTGTAGATTGACTGCAACTCTTGTTCGTGGTTCAATGACATTGCTAGGACGTTGCCATGTCATTACATCAATGACAAACCGTCATAGCAATGTCAAACCTTCACAACTAAGTGGCCTAGCCAGCTGCCTGACTTCAAGACAAGGCCGCGGCTAAACAAACAAACCAAGGGTAAATACCCTTACATCAAAGCAAGCACCGCAAAGGCTGGCCACTGACCTAAATCGGTGGACACCAAACTAACCAAGGTCGCACAAGGTCGCACACTAGGACAGATGTCTTGGTGTGAGTGTGGCCAACACTAATATATAAACTCGCCCCATTGGAAGAGGGGATAAATATACGATTATACTTCAATACGTCTTCGTTATTATACGAGCAGCAGTTTACGCGTCCCTATACAGTTTTTATTTATACTTATTTCCTTAGTTGTGCATCTTAGTTCATTTATTTTAATCATTCTAAATTATTAGTTATTTATCTCCTATTTATTTCTAAGTATTTCTTGTTAATAGTTACCATTACTCACGTTTAAATTATTGTACAAATACAGTCTATTTTTATAAATTCCGTGTTAATAATTCGAGCACTAACTTCCAAAAATCTCTAAACTAACTTCCGCCCTCTTCAAGACATCTACTACATACCTCAGGAATCACAATAAACGATTCCACTACAGTGGTGTGAGGGGTGTATATTTAAGTTTGTTCGTCAGATGTCTCAGTGCAGCTAGGATGTTGGGTAGGATGGTTAGAATTGTGCGGTATGATAGCATCGTGGTGGTTGGTTTTCTGTATTTTCCGTATTCCAGTTTATTGTCGTTTCTTGTGAATTTTATTGTTACATTGTTTAATAACAACATCCTGATGACGGGCGTACGCCTGAAACCGGTCGGTGACCACAAAAAGAAGCAAGCTATCACGGAAAATGTCTCTGATGCTTTCCATATCTGCGGAACCAACCACCACCACAACAATAATACTAATAATAATTCACTATTAATAGCCGATTTTCTATCAGTTAAATGGTAATTAATTTCAGGAGATATAAATTGTTTATTTGAAAGCTTTATTTTCAATATTATTTTTATTAATGTGTAATAAAACTGTAGTTAATATGTTGTATAAATGATATAGTTTATGTTGTTTTGCCATTTTGTTATTAATTTTTCCAATTGTAGTTTGATTTTATTACGCAATAAAATATCCACATACGCTGCTTATGTATATAAAACCTTACTCCTAGTCTTTCCATTTTATTTATATTTAATTAATAAAGTATTTGTATAATAACAATTTGGGTTTTTATTTTAGCCTGTGCTACTGCTGTAACAAAAGACATATTGTAATCGTGTCAAATTTTTGAAATTGAGTTTTTGAAGTTATTTGAGTGGTTTCCTCCATTGTCTTTACGTTTCGTTTCTAACGATTTATTGTACGTTAGCTGCCATTTTTCAGGATAATTCCACTTAACTTCATACTTTAGAACGCATGTACTCATAAATATGGAAAGATTTCCGTTTCTTTGCCGCAGTTTTCGGTATTCTATCCACATGTTACTGACCTAGATAGTGATACACCGTTCACCTTAATCCACCGTCACAATCCTGTCTATTTTGTGTAAGTAACTGGCTAGCCAAGCGTATCCAGTAAATACACCTATCCAAATACTTCAAGTTCAAGTCCCCCAAGTCTTATATCTTTTATAAACGTTTTGGCCTAGAGTCCCCTCTTCCGTGTCTCTCCATTGCTTCTCTAATTCACTTTTTCTCCATTGTTTAACTTCTCTATCGCAAAATTGCTTGGTGACGGCTATTGCTGGCTCGGCCTACAAAATAGTCATGAGGAACATTAGCCAACGCGTCCACCATCTCATTGTTTTCTATATCGGATGTCCAGCTACCTAGAAGAATTCTATCCTGCTTCTCTGAACGAGGCTGTTAAGTCTCCTCGTACTTTAACTTCTCCTTCAGCACAGCTCATTAAAAGCCTTTATGTGCAGGTTGGCTTTCAGAGAATATCCTTAAGGTTTTATTTTCTTCTCTGTCCCACTTTTCTCTTCATAAAGCAGCATTCAATGATACAAATGGTCTCAGGCTGGTAAACAGTTAGGCCACACTGTTTAAAGCTACAGATTTTCCTTTGTTCACCGCTGCTGCCAAGCTCCTGCTTCAGACTGGCCGGTTTCCTATTGTCTACGGTCATTTCTCCATTAATAATTATCAAATAAGAAAAGTCAACCATCACTGTACTTCTTAAATTTGGGAGGCATTTCTATTGACTCGCTTACACCTCAACAACCACATAAAGAACAAAGTGTGAATGAATTTAATTTTTGTTATATATTTTAAACAATAAATTTAATTCATTAATAATTTGATAGTGACTTCGTGTCTGACTTGGCTCATTTCCTTTCTAGACATAATGGTATCAATAATTATCAATAATGGTTTGCAATAATTGTTATCAATAGTTCAATAATAAAATCAATAGTTATACGGTGATAGAGGGAGAGATATGAGAATTTTTAATGTAACATTCATTGTAAGTAATTGGAATAATATCATAGTTTAGTGCAGGTCAACACTATTCTCATGAATTTTTTTTATATAAATTGTTTATTCAATATTAATATGTTAATAATGTTAGCAATTTTATAAACCGTTTTAAGTTGTGTTTTTTTTTTAAACGATCTAATTGTTTGAAATAAAATTATCAATGAGAATTTTTTATTAAAAATAAATGCTCCAATATCAGTTTTGCTAAAATTACTGTCTTAAGAAAATAGTTATTGAATTACTTATAATATAGATTTCTTTTTTCGACTGTACTAAAATTGTCAATATAAAACTACAATCATTCTGCACGAACATTCTTATAGCTCAATTTATTTATATTCCTAAATTAATCATTCCTAATTTTAATTAAATTTAGATCACGTAGATTATAAATAAAGTCAAAGGAAATGCAAATATTTTTTTATTAATGTCTGTTCCACTGAACAGACTGTGAACTTTGCCGGAATTTGAATGGAATTTGCCTAATTGTGGTTTTATGAAAGCTATAAATTTTATACGCATTTCTTGAGAAATTAAACATCTAAGTAGCTTGCAACAGGTGTGGAAGTGTAATAATGTTACATTACATTGATATTCTGTACTTTGATTTATTTTTTATTTAACTTTTCTAAATTATCTTCTAAGTTATAAACATTATCTGAAAATGTAAACACGTATTTTTTTAATAAGATAATACATATAATACACACACTTGTAAGGTATGAGGGTTATTGATCCACTTTAATTTAGCTAGTGGAAGAATTGTTAGTGACATACATTTGGTTCTAATAGTCAAAATTCAATTCCATGATTAATTTTCAGAATTAATTTGAATTTACAATTATATTTTATGGGCTGGCAGTGTAGTAAGTAGGCACCTAACGCTAATGACTACAGATGGTGACGCGCCTTAATTTGTATATATATACTGTTTAATAAATACAGGAAATACAGAACAAAGAAAAGCAAGCCCTTTTTAAACCCTATTATCTCAACCTCTGGTAGACTCTGTATAGTACATACAAGAAAAATAATTAATAATATAAATTGAGGTGAGATACCGCGGGTGGGCTTTGTTTAATAGAAAACAGCAAAAATTGAGTGAAAATATTGAGGGGACTATATAATATATATAATATTGAGCAAAATGGGAACTTAAAATATTAAAATTATGGGGGGAAAAAATGAATATATAAATTGAATTTAAAAATGAGTAGCAAATATTATTTATTATCACTTTCAACAGCCAAAGGAATGGCGCTTACCTAAAAACGCAGAATCCTGGTTACCAGTGCTAAAAGACCCAAGGTCTTTAGCCCATATCATGACAAGGAGAAAGAAGAAATAGGAATAAGGAAATAAATCTTATGTGCCTGTAACTCTTGAGTCTTGATCCATACACTGCTGCTTGGCTGATGATTGTAGATAATAATTAAATGGGCTCCCAGAAGCTGCACGACAGGAAACCAACCGGAAGTAACATCCGTGTGATTTCACAGTAACCTATACAGGCCCGAGAGAACCGAGCCGCTAAGTCGACAAACAGACCAGTTTATTAACACTATCCAGGAAAAGCGGATGTAACAAACTTGGGTTTTCACAACTAAGGCCAACTGAACTGGCATGAATTGTATAGGTATTATACTGTGACCTATTCAAGGAAGTGTTGCATATATATTTACTCCGTGGAGCTTGAAATGGCGACTTGCTCGTTCGAGCGTTACATAGCAACTGACTGAGAAAAGAGAATTCATGGAATACCCCCTCTCTTCATTTAGGACACAGCCCAAGCTCAGCAGTTTAGTAAATTATTGTACGCTGTTGGCGTCAAATTTAAATCTGTATTAAATACCAACTATATGCTATATTTATATTTTACGAAAAAGTTAGTTTAACAAACATAGCTTTCAGGCTATTGATATAAAATATTAGGAGAAATTTTAGGTCAAGAAAATGGTTAGACATGAAGAATAAATTTTTTCTTTCCATTTTATACGATATTTCCGCCTATGATTCTCATAATTCTAAATGATAGTTTTTTTTTTTTGCATACTTGGTTCTTTTTGCGCTAATACTGTTTAGTTATCGATATAACATGAGGTTGGGGAAACTTGTTTATATTGTGGAGGATCGTCTTGATGCGATCTACAAACCCCCACAAAAAAATAGATTGTATGGTAAAATATTTTGTTACGCCCCTTAACTTCCGGGGCACAGAATAGGTGTCAGCTTTCTCAGTGGAGAAGGGGGGGGTCTGTCATAGAGAGATAAAAGTTGAGCGCCATGGCGTTTTTAGTATAAAAGAAAGGGGAAAACGATGAAACCCACAAAAAAAAAAAGGTGAATAATAATAATAATAATAATAATAAAAAGTATAAGGATGAAGGAAAAAACAAAATTAATAAGTTGGCAAGGTCCGGGATTTGAACCTGCGATGCTAGCGGCGTGGGGCCAACAAACAACATCTTATTTTCTTTAGGATAACATCAATACTTGAATTTGGTAATTTACAAACAAAAAAAAAATGCAAAAAACGATTTTCTTCGACTTTAATTTCCCCTCTACGAAATATTGTTTAAAAAGGGTACTAAAGAAATGTTTAATTTCCCCGTGGTATTTAACTACTGAGGTTTCTGGTAGGATAGGTTATGTGCACGTTAATATGTAGATTTTTTAATTGGCCTCTGTTCGGTAAAAATCATGGAAGTTCACAAAAAAAAACAGTAATGATTATCTTGAATAGAGTCCTTATTAATTTTCTGTACAGAACATTTATTTCTCGACACTCACTTTTTCTTAATAGTAAGTCGATACCTACAAAACGATGCTTCTTGTCAGTTTCTTTTGGGTATGCTTAATAGATTCCGTCTTTAACTCCCCTTTCGGGTATTACTCTCCTCTTTCTCAAGTTCCAGAATCCAATAGCACAGAATACAAAATATTTCATAAACCACAAAGTCATGCCTGCTCCTCAGAACTCTCATTCTACACTGCTCTCATTTTTTTTTTTAAATTTAAAATTTTCGCCGTTGCTTCTTCTCTCCGAGGGCGCGCTGGTGTCGTCTTCTTACTTCTAAAAATTGATGGCCCACTCACACTCAATTTGTTATTTATTATCAAACTATATTTACGTACACCGATTAAAAATAACCTAATAAATACTTAATTCAAAACAATTGTACATTCAGATTGTCCTATTTCCTTTTTTTTTTTTAATTAATTTGATTATCAGTCGTCAATAAAACCAGCATTGTCTTTTGTTCAATTATTTTTCTTTAGAATAGTTTCTGTTATTTTTGACTGACTTAAATTCGTTACAATTTCAAATGTAAATATGCGGTTTAATTTTATAATTTAATAAACATCATAGAACCATTAACGAAAGCTATAAAGAGAAAGTAACAAAAGCTGTAAAAAAAAAAAAAGAAGAAGAAGATTTCTTGACGTTTTTGTCCGCCAAGCTTTCCTGAGGATTAATTGTCTGGTATTATCTAAACGGAAGATAAGATTTGAACTTCCTGCGATTATGTTAATGATATTATTTTCTTTCATTCACACATAGATACACATTTATGTATAAATATATCAATAAGCATATAGACCTTTTCCTACAATCTACCGGGTGTTTCAGAATTGCACGGCACTATTTTAGGTATGTATTCTATAGCAAAAAATAAACAAAGTTCATGTTCACATATTTTTTAAACAAATTTATTACACAGATATTGGAGCATAATGATTAATTTATCGAAAGTCCAAAAGTATAATACTAACATATCGTTTATACTAGCATATCGTTTATTTGTTTGACAGTTAGTATTAAACACTGTTTGTGTAATTTCTGTGCGTGTAAGTGATTACTGTGAGACAGTAATTTGTGTATTATCATGGGAGATACCACAAATTTGTTCACTTTTTCAGAACAAACAGACATGCTTTTAAGTTATGGCGAGGTACATAAAAATGGTGTTGCTGCTGTTCGAAGATATCATAGAAAATTTCCCAACCGAAGAATACCAAATCGTAAAACTTTGGAAGCCATTGGAAGACGTCTTAAAGAAAATGGCCACTAAATGGCCGGTCGACAAAGATTTCGGCGAACTGCAAACTTTTAAGAAGAAATACTGAAAGGTGTTCAGTTATCTCCTAGTATTAGCACCAGAAGATTGTCACTTTGTTTCGAAGTTTCCTCTACCAGTGTTGGCGAACATTGCGCGAACAACAATTGCATCCATTTCACATTACGCATGTGTATGATTTGTTACCTACCACAAGATTATAACAAGCGCAGAAATTTCTCCCAGTGGTTAATTCAACAATACACACGAGATCTTTACTTCCTAAGCTACCTGCTGGTTACCGATGAGTCTTACTTTGCAAGAAATCGGATTACTAATTTTCCGAAACACCCATACTTGGGACGAAGAAAACCCTCATACGACTGCTACTACTCATTACCAACTTACTTGTACATTAAACGGCTGCTGTGGTCTTCTTGACGACAATCTAATCGGCCCCTCCTTTTTGCCACCTAGGCTTTCAGGAATATCATACTTGCATTTTTTGCAAAATAATCTTTATGAGCTTCTAGAGAATATTCCGCTTGTCAATAGGCAAGAATGAATATCTTCTTTGGTTTATGCATGACAATGTTCCAGCTGACTATTCTCATATTGTGACTGATTATTTAAACGCACCATATGGTAAGTGATTGGTTGGTCGAAACGGACCTGTTAAATGGCCACCATGATCTCCCGATATAACGCCGTTAGATTATTTTCTGTGGGGTTGGATGAAGTCTGTGGTTTATTCTACGTCTATTGGCATGCAAGAAGAGCTAAGGAATCGGATCGTGGAAGCCGTAGCTACTATCAAGCATCATTCTGATGCTATAAGAAGTGCCAAAGAAGCATGGATTCGTCGTGCTGAATGCTGCATTCAACAAAACATTAGCAACCTTGAACAGTTACTCTGAATTAGTGTGTAGTTAAAAAAATATCTTTATGCCCCAATATCTTTATAATAAATTGATTTAAAACATATGAGTGTATGAACTTTTATTGTTTATTTTTTGCTACAGAACACCTACCTAAAATAGTGCCGTGCAATTCTGAACCACCCGGTATATAGAGTTACATTCAATTTGGTAATTTATAAGTATAGCAGTAAGGTCGGTTTTTATTTATATGATACACGCGATATTTAAATATTGGTCATTTCCCTTTATGTAAGTATTTGACAGGTCATTCACAACATTTTCCTGATATTCTATGGTCTTTGACAGTTTTTTTTTTTTACAACAGTTAGCAACAAAATTGTTAACCTATCTGCTCTTGTAAAAAGTAAGTAAGACATTTTTTTTCATTTAAATTTAACATATAATTGATTAAACGTTCTCAAATAAACTTTATTTTGGAAGTAATTGCGTCTGCTGGACGACTTACTATTCTTTGATTAAATGTAATGTATATTGGACGGTTCTGGATCTTGTCAGTTTTGTGAATGATGGAACAATAGAAGTGTTTCACACGTATATTCACATTTAAGACACTTATTGTTTGAACTTGAATTTGTATATTCTTAACGTAAAACCTCACTTCTATCACAAAGTGCTCCCGATGAAGGGCACCAATGTTATCCGAAACGTAAAGTAAATAATGTTTGTTTTATAATACAGCTGAAACCTTAATTCAAAATCTGGTGTGCAACATTCAACATGACTTTCTCACACTGCAAATATCTCAATTCAAATTAAGGAATTTTCATTTGATCTGGAATTTTCATAAAAGTATAGTTGCCGTTTACTATAGCAGTGGGGTGGAGATCCGGTACATTAAACAAGATAGTCTCAGGTATATCAGTTAGAGGAACAGTTAAACCTTTGTCAGCGCTGCCATCTCGTCAAGAAATAGGATTCTGCAATTAGTGTTAGCTCTCCTATAATGCATCATTAAAAATACATTTTCCTAGACAAATGTGTATTGTAATTCGTAGAGGTAGAATATATATGTATGTTTGTAGTGTAACAGAAATGGTTTTGAAAGGCGTAGGGATGTGTGTGGTTTATATGTTTTAGAGAGAGATGTTTAAGAAATAGTGAATAGGACACTACTTGTTTTACAATAAATATATTAACTATAAGGAATAATCTTAGATAAGTTACAAAATTATAATTTAGTAATTAATTATAGGCTTAAAAATGCACAAAACTCTCCCACTTAAATAATATTCTTGTAGCTAAATTGATTTTTAAAACTCAACCCACTTAGGGGTAAAGGTGTTTGTATCCTCAAACTCCTTAAGGAGGGAGGGTTTGTCTACTAGGAACTATGGGGGGTGGCACAATAAGCCTCTCTTGGCTGCAGTGCCGGGATATAGCCCACCCGAGTGTTTGGATAATAAAAGGTTTTGTACCTGTTCGGACCGCCATCTGCGCTGAACGCGCTGAGTTCATGTGTCCTTCCTTCCAGGTTGGTGGTTTAGAAAATGTTCCTAAAAGATTGAAAAGCTTTCTCTCTGAGTATGTTCTTCTAGGGCCAGGTCACAGGGAATTTTTCGGGAAGCGGAGGTGGATAGGTTGCCAAATTATGCGCCTCTCTTCCTTTATTGGTCCGAGCTTGCGGTTGGCGTGTGCCCTTCTGGCACATGTCTGTCAGGCTTCCAGACGTGGACAGCTTTACAGCATTCATCCTTAGTTGGTTTTCGGCAGTGCAAAATGCTCATCGGGGATCCGGACAAGGGTCATTAGTGAGACGTTGCTGTGTTTTTCACGGAACTCTCTCAGGCATCTGGTTGGATCTTTTACTTGGACATTGTAGTTTAAGGAGACATCTCTACATTATGGGGCTCATGCCGGATCCATTTTATAGAGTCTGTGAGACAGAGGAGGAAACACCCATCCATCTTATGACTGATTGCCTGGGTTGTGAGGAAATTAGGTTCAGGACCTTTGGTCGGAATAGGATGTCTGTGGAAGAGCTTAGGCTATTTCCGCTTAAGGTTATTGCCCGATTTATTCGGCGACTTGCGGTGAATCTTAGATGGATTAGATCCGGATCTGGACTTTTGTTCTAGACACGGTTTGTTGTTTTTCTTGGGTAGCTATATATGGGCCCAGTGAGGCTTTGGATAGCGTAGGGTTTGGTCCCTTCCCACAGACTAATAATAATAATAATAGTAATAGGGGTACTGAAACTAAAAATGAGAGAGTGACGTTCTGAATGCGACTGTCTGATTAATAATGGATGTTTGTAGTTAAAACTCGCCCTTTATACATGATTTCTTGAAAACCAAAGGAAGGGTTAATGACAATAGAGTTGCACTAACGGTTTGTACCCTATGACTTTGCACCTTTTTGCCAGCCAACGTAAAATTTCCCTCTAAACTTACTAAATTAAAATATTTATTCTGCTTCTTACATCACAAATGTTTCAATTAAATGTGATGACATTTATATCTGTGCAATTAGTATGAAAATCATAATATTCTTTTTCAAGAAAATAGCGAAAAACTGGAAAAGCTATTCAATGAAGTCGCACTTTCGGTTGATGAATTTTTTTACTAAGACTTTCTTGGTCGGTGATGATAGCGCTAAACGGAGTACGAAGTTTGAGCTTGCTGCGATTTCCGTTGAAAACTCAATTTTACTCAAAATTCATCAATCGGAAGTGTTGACTTTACGGTGGAGTTTTGCGGTGATTTTTACAAAAATAGCTCAAACGATTTTCTTCAAAGTTCGTATACATCTAAATACGGTTTTCCTGTTAAAATTAGAAATTTTAGTGGGTTTTCTGGGAGATCAGTAGCTTTAACCTGTCCACTAACGTATCACTTCAGCACAATGTATGATTCTAACCTAATATATAATGTATCTTAGAAACATTGATAGAATTACCAAAAAAAAAATCATCTAACCGGAAATGGCGACTTTTGCAGATTAAATATCTGTGGTTTTTTGGATGTTTCTCAAAATATACTTTAATGATTTTGCAGAGATATAAACCTAAATTTACTATCATTTGAAATATTTATCTGAAAAATTCATTTTGGTTTGTTGTATGGAATCAAATACCATTCCTTTTTAAAAATGTTATTTCAGTTTGTACTATGTTTTGGCGCTGTCTCTTCCACTTAACCGATTTTCTTTAAATTGTGCTGACGTGGGACTTTATAGATAAGCATAACCATACAGAAGAACCTTTCCTGCAAAAATGTTTCAAAGAAAAGCGATAGGTATTTTTATAGGTGTAAATAGTATACGAAGTTTTTCTTTGAAAAAATCGTCGAATCTTGTCCGACAAAAATCGCTAAAAAACTGAAAAATAAAATTGAATAAAGTAGCATTCCCGGCCACCTTTTTTGTCAGATGCATTTGATACGAGTACTTAGATGGAATACCAAGTTAGAACTTTCTGCGTTTTTTTTTGAGTTTGTGATATTTTATTCAAGTCACGTACAGACTATTCGCTAAAAGCATTTTTTTTCGTACTCGGGGATCTCAAAAGAAAACATGAATTTCCGGTGAAACAATTTCGGAAATCCGACACGATCGGTACTTAGTAATAAGAGGAAGTAAAAAAAATGAGATTACTCTTAAAAAAAAAAAATCTGGTATGAAACACTCACACAACTTTCTCTTACTCCTGTTCTCAAAATTATAATTGACAAATGTTATAGTTTGTGTACCAAATATAACGAAATTCGTCGAAAACTGAAAAAGCTGTTCAGTATAAGCGCACTTCCGGCTTACAATTTTCTTAAAACTTGGAATTTTGGCCATCTGTTTATTTCTAATTAATTTTGTTTGGATGATAGAATTGATAATCAACTATGGATACCACTTTAGGGGAAGCTGCAACCCCTCCCCTCCCCTAAAACTGCCCTTACATGAATTTTTCGAGAGAAATGTCTTAAATAAAAGATGTAGATCTTTGCATTTTTATTTTGTATACGAAGTTTCAAGTAAATCATGGAGCCATTTTTGAGAAAATCGCGAAAAAATGAAAGAATCATTTAGTAAAGTATCTACACAAACGCACTTCCGGTTATCTGATTTTTTTCAAACTCGGAATTTTAACAACATATTAATTCTAATTAACATTATTTTAGATGACAGAATTTGTCTAATACACTGAAATACACTTTAAGCTGGAAACCTAAAACCCACCCCTCCCCTAGTGCCCTTAAATGACTTTTCCTGGAAGAAATATTTCAAATCAAAATTGTAATCTTTTGTATGTGTAGTTGATATAACAAGTTTGAAGAAAATCGTCGGAGCCTTTTTTGAGAAATCGCAAAAAAGTAAAAAAAAAAAATCCAACTAGTAAAGTGGTACTTCCGGTTGAGGAATTTTGACAGATAACGTACTGTCAGATCCCATGGTGATACCTAACCGGAATATCAAGTTGAACTTTATACGATTTTTCGTTTTTCAGCTATGCTGTTCAGACACACACACACACACACACACACGCACACACACACACTTTTGGACTCAGGGGATCTCTAAACAATATTTCCGGTGAAAACTCGATATCGAAAATTTGACACGATTACAATACTTCCTCTTACTAGGAGTAAGAGCAAGTAAAAAATAATTTAAAAAAAACTAGCAACTCATTTTAATATTTACACATAAATAGTATATAAATATAGGTAATTTCACACAGATCACAATTAACAGGTATTAATTCTTAATTCATAAAATAGCGATCTCCTTTAGGATAATGACTACAGGGTGGTCATTAGATTATTGATCACTAGTTCCTTAGGTATTATATCCGCTATTATATTTAGAAATTCATCAAAAATAGAAAGCAACAGTTTTGAATTGAATATCTCCCCTATTGTGTCTGGTTGTGAATATAATCAGTTAAAGAGCTTTATAACTGACAGATTTTGATGAAGGTATCATTTACACTGAATTAAATTTTAACTTTTAATGCCCAATTCTATAAAGATACTATTTTTATTTCTTATTTAATAATTAAAAAGTTTCCTAATTAATAAATTATAAAAGTGGTAAACTGAGTGAGCCAACTATAAACTATAAAGCAGTATTGATCTTTCCCCATGGTAACAATAATCTGTAGGTTTTGCCCTGGAGTATTTACTCATCTTCTAAAGAAGAAAAATTAAATAGACAAAAATGAAGGAATACACTGGGAGAAACAAGTTATTAGAGTTTCGCTGGAAGGGGGTGGTTGTTCTGAAATGACGGTTTTACAGTCAGAATTAATGACGTTTTTATGAAATTACCGAAACCATGTCACTGACAGTTAATTTTATTCGCCCCTTAAGAATGGAAACAATATTGTTTATTCAGATATCCTCACAAGATGTTTTTTTCAGACAATAATTGGGAGAAATAATTGGGCTCTTCTTCTGTTTTTACTACGCATTAAATTGGTGACGTTTTAAAGCTGATGTGTCACATATTCTTTCTCCATGTTATTATTTTCTCTTACTAATAATAGTAAGAGGAAGTGTTGCGATCGTGCGAGATTTTCGAAATTGAGCTTTCACCGGAAATACATATTTTAGGATCCCCTGAATACGGAAAAAAATGTTTTTTAGCGAATGGTCTGTATGTGTGTGTGTGTGTGTATTAACAGAATAACTTAAACACGAAAAGTCACAGGAAGCTCAAGCTTCAAATTTCGTATACAATCTACACACAAAAATATACCTATCACCTTTATTTGAAACATTTTCCAGGGAAATTTGATTTTTGGGGGTTTCTGGGGGGAAAAGTAGCGTTATGCTTTCCTCTAAAGTGCCACTTCGGTATAATAAAATTCATAGTTTCACCATCTACATACTTTAAATTATACAATGGAAACACTGATAGAATTCCAAATTTGAAGAAATTCGGTTAACCAGAAATGCGACATTAGAGAGAATAGGTTTTTGAGTTTTTTTGTAATTTTCTCGAAAACAAGACTATAACGATTTCCGTTAAACTTAAAAACATTTTACTTTTATTTGTAGCATTAAAAAAAAAATAAATATATTTTGGATAATTGTGCTGAATTTTTGGCGTTAATTTCAAATTTTATATCAGGCTAAATAAGTATTTTAGAGCCCTCTACCGGGCCATAATATAAACATTACTTCTCTATCTGCCAAGATTACTAGAGGTGGTATTTATCCTCATCACAACCTCTACATTTTTCTTAGGATTGTTGGACGTAAGTCAATATTGTTAAATGAAAGATAATATCTACAATTAAGAAAATATGTTACGTTTAAATAGTGTGAAATAATTACTGGGGTAGTGGGGAGGATAGCCACCAGGCGAGCGAGTGGTGGGGTCGAAAGTGCGTGTAGCCGAGAGTGCGTGGAGTGGTGGGCATTCTGCTCATGAATGGCGACCGTGGATATAACCCCTAACTTTTGTCCTAGCGAATTGAACGAACTGACCCGCCATTAGAAACGAGTCTGGAGTGCACGCCACCAAAGAGAGGAGAAAAGTAGCGAGTAAGGCCCGAGGTACGCCATCGCCTATATGGCCACTGTAGAATTTCACCGATAAGCAACACGATCACCAAAGGTACTGTGTGTGGTGGAAGTGGGGTCACCTGTTCTCTCCCTTTTATAAAAAAAATAAATAAATAAAATAAACTAACAAAGACGCTAGTTACCCGAACAGGAAAAGTTGTAAATAACCCTAGGTGTAAGTTAGAGTAAGTTAGACATTAAGTTAGGCTAGACAATAAGGAAGCACATTTGTTTTTTTGTACATTTATCTTTTACTATTATTATTTGTAATTTTTTCTTTTATTATTATTACATAGTTGGATAGGGGTAGGACAATTAGTGTTGTTTATGTTTGGGGCAGAAGCACCCCGAGTTTGAGTTCCTTTTTTTTTATTATTGTAATAAACGTCGTTGCAGTCTGACCGCTCTCTTTTAATTTTTTTTTCCAACTTGGTCCCCACAACCCGTAAACTATCCCCAACCACCTAATTGCACCACCTCCTCTTCTGTCAACGTTATTAACGTTACA
>JAAEAF010007876.1:0-45634 GCA_011037195.1 Triatoma infestans
CTCCAGTTGGTCTCGCTGAACAGCATCGTCTCTACTAGAGAGTCTGGGGTCTGCCGCCCAATCACCGCCTCTAAGTCCCTCCTCAAACGCTGTCATCGGTCACACGCAAAAAAGGTGTGCGAGGCATCATCCCTACTCCCCGGGCAATAGAGTCACTCCTCCTCCTCAGCCTTCCCCATCCTTTTCAGGTACGCTCTGAAATACCAATGCCCGCTCAGAAGTTGGGTGAGGTAGAAGTCTACCTCTCCATGCGGTCTTCTCACCCATCCTTAACCCCCTTGATTAGCTTGGCAGTCCATCGACTCCGCTGGTCGCTCTGCCAGGAGGCCTGCCAGTTCCGGAAGGTTCGATTTCTTTCTTCCCTAGAGAGAATTTCTTTTCTTCCTTCCGCCCTCCTGTCATACAGTCTCTTACGTTCCCCTGCGAGGAATGCAATGGGGATCACTCCGGCAATAACCATAATTGCAGGTTCGGACACAGTGCGGTAAGCAGAGGCGATCCTAAATTAACCCAGCCTCTATACCCTGGCTACTACCCTATTCCTATCCGTCTCTTTATTGAACGCATCTGCCCACACTTCTGCTCCATAGAGGAGTATCGAGTGGGTCACGCGCTAGTACTCGACGCGTACTGGCCTGTGGGCCGACAACGTTTGCCATCAACCGGCTCTGTGCAGCGTGTCCTTCGCGGTCTTATTCGCTGCATACGATGGCTTGCCAAAACTCAACTTTTTATCGACTATTAGTCTCAAATATCTTGCGGTATCCTTAGACATCACGACTTCCTCTCCAACGCGCCATGAGATGCTCGTGGGGATCCTCTTTTTTGTTAGAACCACGATCTCTGTCTTCGACAATGCCAGCGACAACCCATGCTCGGCCATCCATCTATTGGCGACACGCATCACTTGATTCAGTTTTAGCTGGGCTTTGTTATTTAATTCTAATTAATATTATTTAGATGATAGTATTGTGTAATAAACTGAAATAGCACTTTATAGGAAACCATAGCCCCACCCCTCCCCCAAAAGTACCCTTAAATGAATTTTTCCGGAGAAATGTTTCAAATAAAAGTAGTAGCTCATTGTGTGTGTAGATGTTATACCATGTTTCAAGAAAATGTTCATTTTTTTTAGAAAATCGCAAAAAGTAAAAAAAAAAAAAATCAGTAAAGTGGTACTTCCGGTTGAGGAATTTAGACAGATGACGTACTGTCGGGATCCCCATGGTAATACCTAAACTAGGAATATCAAGTTTGAATTTTCTATGATTTTTCGTTTTTGGGCTATGCTGTTCACACACACAGAGACCATTTCCTAAAAACCACGTTTTTGGACTCAGGGGACCTGAAAACGAATATTTCCGGTGAAAACACTATTTCGAAAATTTGACACGATTACAATACTTCCTCTTCTTACTTAAAAGTAAAGCGACCCATAGATGGTCAATATTATTGCGCAATATTGATTGTATTATTGCGCAATACCAGTGTATCAATTGCATTTGCTCTGTGCAAGTTTATGTTATTACACTGTTTAACATAAACATCCTGATGATGGGCGAACGCCCGAAACCGGTCGATGACCCACAAAAAGAAGCAGGCTATCACGGAAAAAGTCTCTGATACTTTCTAGCTCTGGGGAACCAACCACCACCACAACTGCCCATAGATGTTGAATATTATTGCACAATAATTGGATTTGTGCAATGAATTAAAACCGATATTGGTGGTAGTGCAATATTTTGCGCAATCACGAGCATAGACGTTACGTGCTATCGCAATATTCCCTCGCCAGTATTTCAAGCCATGTTGAGTAGCATTAAATTCTGTTGTTGTGTGTTAATTGCTGTGGGCCAAAAAAAAGTGCGAAAAAGAAAAAGATGACAGGAAGGAAATGGGCCAAACAGTGGTGGTTTATTGAGAGGGAGAAGTTACACCCACGAAAAATTACTCAATGAACTGAGAATGTGTGATTTTTTTTACGCATGGACGGTGACTTATTCGATGAACTCCTCGTTTTTGTTCCTCCTCAAATCGAGAAACAGGCCAATACCATGCGCGATGCTACTCGTACAAGTCAACGTTGGTCTATAACCTTACTGTATCTCGCAACTGAGAATACTTTTGAGGCCCTGAAGTTGCACGTTGAGGACTGCTGTTTCACCTGTCAGTAGTTCACATTGTTATGGAAAGTTGCACTATTTCTCAGTCATCACTTCATATTGCTCACCTTTTCTAACGCGATCAGTGTAATGTTTGCTTTTCATGTCCTATAGAGCCGGAAATCCATGGTAAACTTCAATACATTCCAAAATGTACTTTTTATCCAATTTTTTCATCCGCCATCACGACGCGTCACCACCACTTGTTGATACCAACTGACTGGGATATTGCACAATATTTTCCAGAAGGGCACAGTATTTTCCAGGTTGCGCAATATATTTCAAAAAATCTGGTGTGAAACACTCATACAACTTTCTGTTACTCCAGTTTTCAAAATTGAAATTGACAAATTTTATAGTAGTTAGTGTACCACATTTTATGAAATTCGTCGGAGTTTGTCGAAAACTGAAAAACTGTTCAGTAAAAGCGCACTTCCGGTTTACTAATTTTCTTGAAACTCGGAATTTTGGCCATCTATTTATTTCTAATTAATTTTGTTTTGGATGATAGAATTTTATAATCAACTATGATAGCATTTTAGAGAAAAACATAACCCCACCCCTCCTCCAAAAGCCCCCTTAAATGACATTGTCAGGAGAAAAGTTTCAAATAAAAGTTATAGCTCTTTATATGTATGGTTACACATTCCTACTTTAAAGAGTTGGAGAAAACGTTGGAGTTGTTTTCGAAAAAATACCAGAAAACCGAAAAATACATTTCAGTAAAAACGCACTTCCGGTCATCCGATTTTTTCAAACTCGGAATTGCAACCACATATTCAATTCTAATTAATATGTTTAGATGACAGAATTGTCTTTAGTAAACTGAAATAGAACTTTAGAGGAAAACCAACACCACCCCCCCCCCCAAACTATCCTGTAAAAGAATTTTTCGGAGAAATTATTTTAAATAAAAGTTGTAGCTCTTTGTATGTGTAGATATACCAAGCATTTCAAGAAAATCGTCGGAGCCATTTTTGAGAAAATCGCAAAAAAGTAAAAAAAACAATTAGTGAAGGAGTACTTCCGATTGAGGAATTTTACAGATGACCCACTGTCAGATCCAATGGTGATACCTAAACTGAATATCAAGTTTGAACTTTCTACGATTTTTCGTTTTTTAGCTACGCTGTTCACATACACACACACAGACCATTTGATAAAAACCACTTTTTTTGACTCAAGAGGACCTCAAAAGGATATTTCCTTTGAAAACTCTATATTGAAAATTTGGCACGATTACAATACTTCTTCTTACTAGGACGTAAGAGAAAGTAAAAAAAATTGTTGATGTCTTACAAATATATTGCACAATCTTTTTCAATTTTGTCGTTCACGATCAATTACATTGCACAAACCCCCCAGATAATATTGACCGTCTATGGGGCCGCTTAAGAGACAGTAATAAAGTCGTAATATATGAACTGATAGATTAGTAGGGAAGGGGTAGTAAAAACAAGATAAATAAAATTATTTATTTAAAAAAAAAAATATTTTTTTTAGTTATTTTGGAATGATATTGACGAAGTGATTAAAAATAGTGTCGAAGATCCGCTTAAATTGATAAATATGAAACCATCTTTGGAATTGGTCAACAAATGGGAGGCGATAATGAAAGATCCATCCCAAAAGGAAAATGTTGAGAGGTAAACATTTTTTTTAGACTGCTTATTTATTTAATACAGGGTGTCCCATTTAAACTGGCTACTTTTGAAATAACTCTTAAACGAAGAAAGATATTAAAAAGGTGAACATAACGTTTGTTGAAGTATTTGTGCTCTAGTTTATGATGGTGTTAATGTTATTTGATTTTATTGCCGCTTTACACCTGAAATCAGTGATTGAAAGTTGCTATTTCCTTTTGACCCCCATTTTTTATTATTGTATTGATAAGTACTAAAAAAATGAAGAAAAATGCCGTTAATTTCACTTCAATATTTCAAACCGTTGCCGAGATATTCAATCACAAAGATTAAACTTTCGTCGTTTATTTTCCTATTTCTTTGTTTCATAAACTAAAATTAAAAGCGGATTTTCTTATTAATTTCTAATAAATTAGAGAGTTCAAATGCTGACAACACTTGAAACCTATTTTAGAACCATAAGGGACTTAAAAATCAGGTAGAACATCATTAAAACAAAACAATATTCCAGTTTATTTACAAAAATCTATAGAAACAAAATATTTCCTATTTATTCAAAATGACTTCCTCGGCTTAACCGGCACAAGCGCAGTCGCTACCCAACAGATGAAGTTGCTAATCGTATCATGTCTGCCGCAATTGGTAAGCAGGTTTGGATTAAGTCTTCTCTAAGTGCTTCTGGAGTTCTTGGTCCCTGACATGAATTTTTCTTTGAGATATCCCCCTCCAAAAAAAATTCAGGAGGGGTTAAATCTGGCGATCTGGCGAGGAGAAAAGTGAATGAAAGGTTCAGTAGCCGTTGGATTGGGAGACAGGGACCGGTAAGCTGGCCTTCCAGATCACCAGATACGGTTAGCAACTTCATCTGTTGGGCAGCGGACTGCGCTTGTACCGGTTAAGTCGAGGCAGGTCATTTTGAATAAATAGGAATTTTTTTTTTTTATAGATTTTTGTAAATAAACTGGAATATTATTTTGTTTTAATGATGTATTACCTGATTTTTAAGTCCCTTATGGTTCTAAAATAGGTTTTAAGTGTTGTCAGCATTTGAACTCTCTTATTTATTAAAAATGAATAAGAAAATCCGCTTTTAATTTTAGTTTTTAGTTAGAAACAAAGAAATAGGAAAAAAAACGACGAGAGTTGAATCTTTATGATTCAATATCTCGGCAACGGTTTGAAATATTGAAGTGAAATTATCGGCATTTTTCTTCATTTTTTTTAGTAGTTTTCAATACAGTAGTAAAAACTGGGGGGTCAGAAGGAAATCGCAACATTCAATCACCGATTTAAGGTGTAAGGCGGCAATAAAATCGAATAACATTAACACCGTCATAAACTAGAGCGCAAATACTTCAACAAACGTTATGTTCACTATTTTGATATCTTTCTTCGTTTAAGAGTTATTTCAAAAGTGGCCCGTTTAAATGGGACACCCTGTATATATAAAATTTACTTTTTTTTCATGTGCATGCGCAGTTAATGCATTTTTGTTTTCATCTTTTCAGGTTTATACTAAAAGAAATGGATATAGTGTAAGTAAAACTAGAGAAACACATTCTGGATTTTTGAATATATATTTTTTTTTGGATAAATTATTTTATTCCAGAAAAATTAAAATTTAAATTAATAATTATTTGAATTTTCCAGAAAACGTTATAAAAAAAAGAGAGTATGGCATAAACCAGAAATACCAGTGGAATTGATAAGAATATGTCGTGAAAGTCGTGCATTTATTTATCCATTGATGTTACCTTGCTGTGGATTTATATCTAGTACAACGGCTAAAGGGGCATTATTACCTAGTGAAATCAATTTAATTGCTTTTGGTTTGCATGAATATTTTTTACAGAATGGTGGAGATATACAATTATTGAAAGGTAATAAACCGGATGTTATATTATTAATATTTACTCCTGAATTTTGATGAAAATCGGGTTTACCGGTGAAACTAGTAACTAGGTAATAATCATATAAATAAAGAAATAATAACTATGTCAATTTTAATTAGAAAAGGAAGTTGTGTGAGTGTTTCACACCAGATTTTTTTGTCTACCTTTTGTTACTCCTAGTAAGTTGGACATTCGCCTGGGTGCCAGGGACATGCGGGGTTATTATTACTATTATTATTATTATTATTATTATTCAAAGAAGAGGAAGGCGAAGCCCTACGCTATCCAAAGCCTTCCTGGGCCCATGTAGCTACCCCAAAAAAAATAACGAACTACCGGGTCTGCAACAAAAGTCCAGATCCGGGTTTTACCCATTTAAGTTTTACCACGCACCAAACAAATCGGACCAGAACCTTGAAAGGATATAGCTTAAGCTCTTCTACTGATATCCTATTCCGGCCAAAGGTCCCTGAACCTAATCTCCTCACCGCCCAAATAATCCGTCATGAGATGAATGGGTGTTTTCTCCTTAAACCAAAATGATGGTAGAGATGTCTCCTTAAACCACAACGCCCAGTGAAGAATCCAACCAGATAGCTGGGGGAGGTCCGTGAAAAACACAGGACCCCTCACATAAAGCCCTGCCCGGACACCCAACGAGCATCTTAGACTGCCGACAACCTACTGTACTCATCCATAAGGATGAGTGCTGTGATGTGAGGCTGTCCATGACTGGAAGCCTGACAGAAATGTGCCAAAGGACACACCAACAGCAAGGTTGGGGACCAATTTGGCAAACCTATCCACCTCCTCATTTCGAAAAATTCCCACGTGACCTGGTACCCAACTAGAAGCACATCCTTCAGAGAAGAAAGCTCTTCCAGTCTTTTTTGTACATTCTAACACCAATCCGCTTCAGCGGTACATATACTAAAATTGGAACGATACATGCAGGGTTACTTGGCAACGAAATGGCGGACGCCTTGGCCAGGGAGGGCTCGAAGAATACGTCTTATAGGGCCCCGAGCCCTTCTTTTGTGAGTGTGCCCGGTCTGATGAGGACAAGGTTTCTTCAACGGAACCACTTTCAGCCTTTGCTAGTCCTGATTAAGAGGCCGAAGCTAGAGACATGTGCTATGATTTTAGGGAAACCACAATAGACCTCTTAATTTAGGTCGCAGTGGAATGAGGCTCGCCTTTCCGTCGTTCTGTCAATCTAATCTAATTTACTCCTAATAAGAGAAAATATTGTAATCATTTCAAATTTTCGATATCGTGTTTTCACCGGAAAAACATTGCCCCCCCCTCACCGGAAGCCTTTCAGTGCACTGCTGGTCTCCAGGCAGTGTTCTCTAGCTACAGACTATACTGCCCCATCACTGTACTGTGAGTTGTAGAGGCTCCTAGTAAGAAAAAAAACTAAGGGCAGCATGCTGGATTCGAACCGAGGACCTCTTGTGTTGCTAGTCCAGTGCGCTACCACTGAGCTAATCTCTTCCTTCTCCCTTGGTTAGTAACATTTGCTTAATCACTTTTTTTTCTTTCTTTTTTTACAGATTTACCAAAAATAGTCGAATATATTTGTGAAAATAAAACACCAACTTGGTCAAAATCGACTATACAACGTTTAATAAGAAGATCAATTAATACGAAAACTTCGACTAATTCAATTAAATTATTTATTGAAAAAAAATTATTACCAAAAATTAGTCATTATGTTATAACAATGCCAAATAATAAATTATTAAAATTATACGAACAATCGCCAATTTTATTACCAGAAAAATGGCGTATATATTTGAGAAATTTATCGAAATAAATAATTATGTAAATATGTCTGGGTCCGCAATGCTGGATAACATCCGGTATTTTATCCATCGTAGCATGCATATTATTTATGTTCCTGACCGGTTTCGGATATTCATCCATCGTCAGAGCAAATTCACCAAGTTCGTGTAGAGAGCTCACTTCAACGAAATGTTGTATGACATACATACAACCAACAAGGTGTGAATCTACAGAAACATTTCGTTGAAGTGAACTCTCTACACGAACTTGGTGAATTTGCTCTGACGATGGATGAATATCCGAAACCGGTCAGGAACATAACTAATATGCATGCTACGAGGGATAAATACCGGAAAATAATATGTATTTTTTTTTTTATAAAACTTAATGGTGTCAAAATAAAATAAAAAATTATAATAAATTGTTATAAAGGAATGGCCAGCGGAATTTTAAAGATAAAAAAATTCTTGTGCTCTATGTTTCGGGTACAATGGTGTGCCCTTCTTTCAGGAGACATGGTACCCGAAACGTAGAGCAACAAAGAATTTTTTTTTTTTAACTCTTCTGGCCCATTGCCTTTATAAACATCTCATTATAATTTTAAGGTCTGACAATTTTTGAAAATAATTTTCGCAATTTTAAATTAAATATATACAAAACTGTTTGTAAAACTAATAACTGAAGTAATGTTTTTTAAGACAGTATCCAATCAAAATTGTTTAACTATCCATTTTTGTATTTTTTTTTTTAGTAAATTAAAAATTGTTTTGACTGAAGAGGTCATTTAAATATTTCAGGGGGGGGTACTAAATGTTCATTTAAGGGTCATTTAAAAAAAAAAAATATTATTTTTGTTATGAATGAATGAGATAAAAAGGTAATAAAGGATAATAAATTAAATAAATAAATGATTATAAATTATGATTAAAAATGTATATATATATATATATAATGTGAAGTGTTAAATAGACATAAATTATATTTTATTTTATTTTATTGTATTAGGCCGGCTACACTGGAACTGCAAGCTTGACGAGGCATACGCATTCTTGGAATAACCGCAGTCTATGCTTTAAACAGTGTCGTGTTTTCGGACGATAGACGATTTGCTTGCTTTTTTTTTGTTGAAAAGGTTAATAATGATGTGCCCCTGCGTCACTTATTTATAGATTTAAAGTAAGCCTACGATACTTTGGACCGGGAAGAACTGCTCTGCTGGATGGGTCATTTGGGTTTGCCAAAAAAATTAATAAGGCTGACACGTATGTCTTTTATGCACTCAACAGGCTGTGAAAGGCATTAGGCTCCATATCGGAAGACTTTAAAATTGCGAAAGGCTTGAGGCAAGGGAAGGCTTGAGCACTGGAGAAGGCTATTAGGGCAATCCGTACCAATCCCGGAGGCACCATTTTTAATAGGATGAGCCAACATCTGCCTTACGCAGACGATGTTGCTTTGTCAGCTCAAACTATACCGGCACTCTTAGGAGTTTTCGAAGAGTTCACTAAAGAAGCCAGTAAACTTGGACTCGCTGTCAACGAAGCGAACACAAAGTATATGCGGACCAAAAAAAGGAACGACCAGGAAGCAATATGTCTTGGAAACCATAAGTTTGAAATGGTTCAAAGCTTTAGGTACCTTTGAGCTATTATCACAGATATAAATGAGGTCAGTATAGACATAAAAGCCAGAATAACAGCCGGAAACAAATGCTACTGGTCTTTACAGAAAGCCTTGCGCTTCAATCAGCCATCTAGGGAAGCCAAGTTAATATTGCACAAGACCTTATTAAGAATGGTTGTCATCTACGGTAGCAAACCTGGACGCTAACTCGGGAAAAATGACTTTACCCCAGGAGAAAAGTTTCAAATAAAAGTTGTAGCTCTTTATATGTGTGTAGTTCCACATTCCTAGTTTAAAGAAAAAATTCGTTGGAACCGTTTTTTCGAAAAAATATTAGAATACTGAAAAATATATTTCAATAAAAACGCACTTTTGGGTCATCCAATTTTTGTTTTTCAAACTCAAAATTTCAACAGCACATTTAATTCTTAATTTAATATTATGTGTAGATTGTAGATTTTTGTAGGGGAATATTGCACTGCAACCTGAAAGATCTATTGTGCGACCCCCCTCCCCCGCGGAGTCTTCTCCAATACACAGCCGGCCTCCAAGCAGCGTTCTCTAGCTACAGACAACACTGCCCATCACCGGACACTGAGTTGTAGAGGCTCCTAGGAAGAAAAAATCTAAGGGCAGCATGCTGGATCGAACCCGGGACCTCCGCGTTGCTAGTCTAGCGCGCTATCACTGAGCTTATCCCTTCCTTCTCCCTTGGCTTTCGCCAGTTAACTTAGGGACGGAGACCCTAGTTTGTGTACTGTGTTTGTCCTTGTCTGTTAAGTGTAGAGTGTATGTAGTTTAAGTGTTTTGTGTACTGTTCTGACGAAGTGCATGGTGTATTGAACTGTGGTAACCCGTAGGGTCGCTACTCCCCAAGTAACTGCTTGCAACAGATACCCCTTCCAGGCATAATATTATTTAGATGAAAGAATTATATAGTTGAACCGAAATAACACTTTAGAGGGAAAAACCTAACCCCACCTCTTCCCCCAAAAATGCCCTTAAATCAATTTTCCTGAAGTAATGTTTCAAATAAAAATTGTCGATTTTTGTAGGTGTACTTGATATAACAATTTCCTAGAAAATCGTTGGAAGCCATTTTTGAGAAAATGGCAAAAAAGTAAAAAAAAAAACTAGTAATGTGGTAACTTCCGGTTGAGGAATTTTACCGATAACGAACTTTGGGGTAGCTATATGGGGGCCCAGCAGGGGCTTTGGATAGCATAGGGCTTGGTCCCTCCCCACAGACAATAAAAAACCTCTTTCTAGGTGGTTCCCTACTAAAGTATCACTTATATTATACATTAAGAATCTCCGTATGGGTGGAAAAACTAGTAAAAACGGAAGCATCTCCATGGTACTTGTTGCAAAGTGAATGAATAAAATTACGTCAAAGAGGTTTTAATCAGGAAGAGAGAATTCAGATGCCATTTTTGGGAAAATTTCCCTGTTATGTGACGATAAGAAATGGCTAATTGATTTAATTTTTTTTAGTTTTATGATACCGCTACTTCAAAGATCTAAAATGTAACTGCAAGGCAAGACCAGTTTCGTAGCTTAGAAAAATGACGATCTGTACATTCAAAATGAAAATTAAAAAATGTTATGTCCCAGTTTTGAAAATGGAAGCAATTTTAAGTCAATTACCATATTTAATTAAGAATATAATCAATCTTGTTGATGATGTAATATTCTTCAAAACTATCTACACACATAAATGCCTATCACTATTATTAGAAATATGTTCCCAAGAAAATTCGATTTTTTGGAGGGGTTCTGGGGGAACAGTAGCGTTTACTCTAAAATACCACTTCAGTAAAAAATATGTTCTATTACTACGATAAAAGTACAAGCATATGTTGAATTCCAAATTTGAATAAAAACGGTTTACCTGAAACACGTCTTTTCAAAAAAGGTTTTTAACCAAGATTTTCTGAAAAACTAAGAAATGTTTACAACCCAGTTAGATTAGATTGGGGAGGGCCACGCCTCATTCCACTGCGACCTTCACATCCCTCAGCTTCGCTCTCTTAATCAGGCCTAGTAAAGCTGAAAGTGGCTCCGTTATGAAGCTTGTGGCCTCGGAATCGCTTGTCCCTCACTTGAAGAAACCTTGTTTTCGCCAGGCCGGCACACTCACAAAGGATGTGCACCAGGGTTTCCTTCTCGGTCCTGCAAAAACGGCATAATATGTTGTCTGCAAGTAGTAAATGGTGCATGTGCCTATTCAGCCTGCAATGCCCTATTAGTAAACCCACTATTAGCTTTATATCCCTTCGCTATGGCTCAGTAGGTCCTTGGTAAATTTAGGCAAATGTCTCGTAATGAAGAGTCCCTGGCGTACTTTTCCACCATCGCAGATACTAGTCTTCTATCCATTCCTTGGTAGGAGCGTGAATGAGGCTCCTGGGCAACCCGCAGAAAGGCTCGGGGCCCATAAACATATCCTTCGAGCCCTTCCTCGCCAGGTGACCCCGCATGACTCGGCACCCAGGTGAGTGTCAGCTTGTTCCGAGCACCCACCTCGGTTAGGGCAGATATACTCGTACAGTCCCACACCAGTCTTGAGACTATTTGGTGTGAGGAAAGTGCCTTCAGGGCTGCCTGACCATCGGAGTATATGGTCACTCTTCTGAAATGAAAAACTCGAGAATTTAGGCAACACATTAAATTTTTATCATAGAACCATGTAATATACTAAAATGGTACTTAAGAGGAAAAACCTAAGGTCCCTCCATGCCCCCAGAAAACCCAAAAATGATTTGCCCAGGCAATATCTTTCAAATTAAAGAAAGCTATAATTTAAGATATAGAAAATAATTTTTACTGTGTGGGGGTCCCAAGAAGTAGTTACACTCCGAGTAGTAAGTTATGTATATTTTAATTAAACTATTTTTTTTTAAGTAATAAATCCTGGAATTTGTTTAAAAATAATTTATTCTAAACACTCAATTTAATTAAGAAAAATTTAGGTCTAAATAATAGAAAAAAATGATCTGTTTTCCCTCTAATGGTGGCTAAAAACATTGTGGTAGGTTTCAAATATGGTTGCTAATTGTTTATTTTGAGTATTAAAATCTTTGCAATGTTATTGTTAAATAGATAACAACTGAAATGCAGGTAAATTTTTATTATTATTATTATTTTTTGTTAATTTTTTCTTCTTTTTTTGAAAAACAATTTTCGCCATATATAATAATAATTATTATTCGATTAATCACGTAGTTAGGTTATCGCGTAAAAAAAATGATGGAAACTTGTAAGGTTTGAATTTAAGTAATACTTTCTTATGTAAAATATTTCGGAATAAAAATAAACTATTTGGCCATGTAATCAGAAAATTCTGGGCCTCTTTTTGAGGGTGGGGAAAGAATCATTTAGGGATCCCATTGTGCCGCCACCCAGCAACGAATATATTTATAAAAAAAAAATGCCAGAATACTTTGCCCCAAATTTCTTTTGCAGAATATGACTGAAAGGTATTACCCCAATGTGGCCAGGGTTTATACCCTCATCCTGTATTCACCAAGGAGTTTTATATTGTACAAGGTATCCCCATAACAATGGGCAGATTCATTTCTTGGGTTTTATGGGTGAATGAGGTGACCTTAAGGTAGTTTTTGTAAGGCAATATGTCAATCTGGGTAGTTATCAGGAGGAGGAGCGGAATATATCCTCCCTAGAGCCCGCCAGGTTATTAGGATTCTTTAGGGATCTTAACGTAATGGAGTTGTTGTAGATGGTGTTTGCCTAGGACATCTGTTTGGGATGCTGTGAGCATCCTACGCCACCCAAGGGGCATAGCACAATAGATCGTAAAGGTCGCAGTGCTATATCGCCAAAAAAGTAACATAACTTGAAGGCCGTTGAGGGTTGCGTCCGCAACTTTGAATGGCTGTTTCATTGCTTCTTTGAACGTCCCTCCCCCTCAGGGGTTCCCCAGATACATAGACTAGACGAGCAAGGACAGACGATATTGTGGTTTCTACCAGGGATTCCAGCTTCCTTAAAGACATTCATATACAACAGCGCAGTTCAAAGTTTAGTACCACCTACTGGAAATTATCGTATCTGATTCCGTAAGTTTTTTTTTTCTCAAAAACGACTCCAACGATTTTTGACCCTACTACACAAATTTAGGCCTATCACTTTTATTTTTATCATTTAATTTGCTCTTTTATTTTAATTTTTTTTTTTTAATTAACAGTGTGAAGATGAGTGGGGGGAAATGCGCCAAAGATTTAAAAAAGAGGGACTTGATTTTGAATGTTTACGTTTGGAAGATCGTTTATTACAAGTATGGCGGTGGTTGGTAGATGCTGAAAGTAATTTAAGAAATTCAAGAAGAATGTTGGATAAATTATATGAGCAACAACATGAGGAAATTGAAGTGAGTAAAAATTTTGAGTATTATTGAGTTTGTTGCAAATTTTCGAAATTTTCAATTTATACCGGAAATATAATGTTTTTTAGGGCCCCCCTAAGTAAGAAAAAATGTGATTTTTAAAAAAAAAAGTAGCTAAAAATTACAAAATTTTCTTGTTTTTTTCTCAATCTTTTCTTTCCCATAGGAAATGGAAAATTATGTTGGAAAAATGAGAAAACTGGCCGAAGAGAAAGCGGATGACTTAGAAAATGAAAGATTACAATTATTAGATGAAAAGGAAATATTAGCACAATTATTATCCGAAGTGGATACAGAAGGTTCAAATCTAGCTGATAAGGTATGTAAATTAATCTAAATTAAAAAGATAAGTTGGGTGTAACCCGACGGGCTACAAGGATTTTTTTTGTATAAACAGGCCAAGTCTTCTGAAGAACTCTATCTTAAAGGAAGGTATATGAGGAAGGTATTGCGGTGGTGCTAGATTTAAAAAAAAAAAAATTGACCGGAAATTCATGTTTTGGGGTTTGGGGTCTTCTGAATACGAAAAAAAAAGTGATTTTTAGCGAATAGTCTGTATGTGTGTGTGTTAATACAGCTTTACGCTCGACTTACCGAAACAGGGAACTTATCTAGGCACGCCCAAGGTCACCATTTATAAAAAAGTGATTAGGCCCGTAGTCACAACATATGGGTCGAAGACTTGTACCTTGGCTGCTGCAGAGAAACTGAGGCTGAACTGGAAAAGAAACGGTCCGATAGTGGAAAAAAATAGCTCGTTTCCAATCAGGAAGAATGCTAAACTGAAGGAATAGTAACAAAGAGGTCGATTTGATTTGTTGGTTGATCAGAAGGTTACGCTAGCTGGGTCTATCTACACAGAATGGATGCAAACCGTGGCCCACAAGCTTACAGGACGCAGTGGAAGATCTTCAGAAATTGGGCGATAGACAGTGGCGGAGAAAGTTTGAGGATCGTGAAGCCTGGGAAATCTTATTGAAGGAGGCGCAAGGTCCCCTTTATGGACCGTAGAGCTGTGGGAGTGAATGAATGTGTAGTTGCTGGAATCTCAAACTAGGAAGGACAAAATTCATCAACTAGGAGTACGATTTTTACAAAACAGATTTTCGAGTATATATATATATATACTGACGGATTAGCGGACGTCAGTAAGAGGCGAGCCGGAGCCGAAAATATACGCTAACCATGCTCCCCTAGACTTTATGTGTACCAGGCCTTTTTTATTTAATCGAGGAATAAATATTTTCAGGTTTCGAAACTATTAGAAGAAAGGAATAAAGCTGTAGCAGATTTGGAAATTCTGAAAAATTTAAAATTATCATCAAATAGTGGTAGTTTCAGTTCGGATACCGACATTTTGGCTGAAATGATAAGGGTATTAAATTAATTTATTTTATTTTATTTTTAATGTAATAAAGAAAAGTTTGTTATCCGATGAATCCGATTTTTATAGGTATCATCTGAAAAGGAAAGTTTAAAAAGGGAAGTAGCTGAAATGTCTGATCGGGTTACATTATTAGAGAAATCATCCAGGCAATTAGAAATTGATAATGATAGGCTTTCATTTAAGGTAAGTTTTCTGAAGTTTGGAATTTTTTTTTTTTAGCTCAGAAATTTTTTTTATAACGGATAACTGTACTTGTTCACAGTAAACCCTAAAACGGATGACTGGTTTACAATGAAATAAAAATCACAAATTAGGATACTGATCATGATTTTATTTTTGAACTTCTAAAGTAAAAAGTCATTTGACCTCACACTAGAATAGAATGACACCGGGAGGGGGGGTACTCTAACCCAGGCACTGCAGCCTACCCATTGAGGCTTATTGTGCCAACCCCTTAATGTCTAGTAGAGGAATTCTCCCATCTTCATGAGGTCCAGGACCTTCCCCACCAGTCCTTCTTGAAGTACGATTTTCTCCGGTCTCAATGTGCCGAAGATCTCGTACCGCAAACGGCCGACTGCGAAGCAGTCAAACAACAGGTGAGAGGCCGTCTCCTCCTCCTCCTGACACAGTCTAAACAAGGGCTCCGAATCAAATAATCCCACCTTGTGCAGATGTTTCTTGAACCTACCATGCCCTGTAAACAGCCTGCTATCATACAAATCTGATACCTGCTTAGACCCAGGGTCTCTCTGGTTCTTCTTTAACCCTTTTGCTGTGGTTTGCCCCAGCATTTAGCCTAGTTTCGGATGGTGGTGTATAAAACAATTGTTCTCTGTCTACAGCTTTAGAAAACAATACTATAAATTTGCCTCAACCACGAATAGCCTCTGAGGCCATTCTCTCAGAGACGCCCTCGCCATACTTTTGGCTATCTCCAGAACAGGTTCCGGCCCACAGAAAGGGGTGTTCGCTCGATTCCTGGCCAGTTGGTCGGCTAGTTCATTGCCTTGTATCCTCTTGTGTCTCGGCACCCGTACCTGCGCACTTTATTGTGCCGGGAAAGCGCCTCCATGGAGTCTCTACACTCCCTGACTAGGGGAAGAAGTGATTCTGAAGGTCCAAACAGCCTTCAGTGCCGCCTGGCTGTCTGAAAAGATGCATATCTTCCTATTCCTAGGGCCCATACATATGTTCTCCTCAGCACAGACCTTTACAGCATAACCTTCAGCCAGGAATACCGTGTAGTATCCTTCCAAGTGGCCTCTCAATGAGCACCTCCGGTTTAACTCCGGATATTCCGACTCCAGTTCCGCAGGCTATTTTGGATCCATCCGTGAACCAGGATCCCCCAGTCCGGCCTCGTTTTCCTAACTTTTAGCCCATCCGTTCTTGATGTAAAGATCACCTGGAAGGGGATATCAAAGTGGAATGTTGGACAGCAATCTTTCCCGGCCATATTGAAAATAGGGCCAGGGTCAATCTTCTATATTATGTCCAAATGCCTGACCAAGGAGTTCTTCTGTTTCCACGGCCATTGTTCATTAGTCTGTACACACTGGCCCTCGCCTCCGCTTGTATCAAAAGATGCAGCGGAGGTAGCCCCAGCTGTACTTCCAATGTGACTGCTCACTAAGTTCTTAGTGAGGTATAACCCGTCCTTCAACTTAACACAAAACTGACATGCTTATAAATAGGGAAGGGATTAGCTCAGTGGTAGCGCGCTGTACTAGCAACGCGGAGGTCCCGGGTTCAAGTCCAACTGTCCCTTAGATTTTTTTTCTTTCTAGGAGCCATTTACAGTTCACTTTCTGGTGATGGATAGTGTTGTACTGTAATGAGAGAACACTGTCCGGAGGCCGCCAATACACTGGGAACGCTCCGAACTTGGGGGTATATATGGGCCAAGAAGGGCTTTGGGATAGCATAAGGCTTTTAGTGCCTTCCCACAGACAATAAAAAAAAATCAGCGTAAAAAAGTCTTAAGCACTTTTTTAGAGAACCTAAGATATACACCAATCCAATTTATGGCGTCTAACGAACACAAGCACTTCACACTGTCAACTCCAACCTTCATACAGTGCATACAGGGCTGCAGTGCAAGAACCCTATCCAAGTGGATTTAGCGAATCCCCACCAGTATTTATAGACGGACAATTAAGGTACATTCTGTGTACAAGCATCAAGTACCTAAACCAAGCCAAAGTAGTACTTTTAGGTCGCCGTTACTCCCCCCCCCCCTCTACAACGCAAATCACATCCTACACCGCAAAATTCACTACCTCACCAAATCAGTAGAGTAAAATTCACGCCCTTACCCCAAACTACGAAGGTCATTCAATACGTAACTGAAAACGATTTATTTAATCAATACGAAACTTTGGGGCTACTTTTCAAACATAGTCCGCCTGCAACATTTTTATACACTTGTCCCATCGTTCTACTAATTTGTGTATGCCGCCTCTTGCATAAAATTTTTTGGATTGATCTCGAAGCCACTTTTCCGCACCTGATTTTTAACTTCTTCATTGCATTGAAAAAATTTTCCCCAGAGAGCCTCTTCAAGGGGTCGAAACAAATGGAAGTCTGATGGGGCGAAGTTGGAGCTGTAGGGAGGTATAGATATAGAAAGATCTCCTACCCAACCTTTTGAAGTATTTCTTGAGTTAACTGTGCCGTGTGTGGACGCGCGTTGTCATGATGCAAAATCACGCCTTTAGTCAACAGTTCACGACGTTTCGTTCGAATGGCAGGCCTTACTTTGTTTGTGACTATATCAGTATAATACTGGATGTTGATGGTTCGTTGATTTTCGTGATAGTCACAATAAATAGAGCCTTGTAAATCTCGGAATACTGTAAGCATGACTTTACCTGCACACGGCTGGGTCTTGAATTTCTTTCGAATGGGAGAACCCATATGCTTCCACTCAAGGCTTTGATACTTAGAGACTCCGGCTCAAAATAGTGTATCCATGTTACACTTCTACTGAAAAATTCTTTTTCAATTGTTGTTCTATCAACAATTCCGAAATATCGTTCTATCAACTGTTGACTGATTTGAAACCTGGTTTCTTTGTGGGCTTGCATAAGTTGTCTCGCACAAGTTTTCTTGTAATACAGCTTATTCTGAATAATGTTATGCACAGTTCCAACCACTCGCGTACACTTCTTCAGCTATCAGTTCAACAGTAAATGTGCCTGTTGTCCTGAATTAAACACGTTAATTCGAGATTCGAGGGGAGGAAGTTGCAGCTTCATTGCTCCGTCACAGACACTTTCACGGCCATTTTTAAACTGTTCTACCCATCTGTTAAACCTTTAGAACGGTTCAAATAATTATTCCCCCGTACACTTTCACAACATTCTTTCGTGGATTTCACTTCCTTTCATACTCTCTGCGACTAAAAATCTAATCACTGAGCGTTGTTCTTTCAAGGTGCAAATGCTCGAGAGGACTCACCATTGATAACTGAATACATTTTTGAGGTTATGCTTACCAAATATTTTCGAACAGCTGTTGAGAAACTAAGTGTACAAGGATGCCAAACTTGACGCACTGAAACTATTGTATTGATTAAACAAAACGTTTTTCTGAGCTACAGCGATTTATCTTTTTACTTAACGTGAATGACTCAAACTTATTAACGCAAAATTCACGAGCCATCACTAAACTACTAATGCACAATAATTGACGCACCTCACTAAATCATTGATGCAAATTCACGCCTTCCCCCCCACCATTAAGGGAAAAAATCACGTCTTTACTTTAAAATATTAACGCAAAATTCATGTGCCCTCATGATGTATTCACGCAAAACTGACAAGCTACTGGACCCCCCCCCCCACACACACACTTTTTGGTAGTAAATCTGGAATTATAGCCTTTTTTTTTTTGGTAACCAAATTCAAAAGCAGAATTTTAATTATGATTCTATCATTTTCTGATTTTCTGCTTTTTTTCTCTCTGTCATGCTTACTAAAACTTTTTCTGGATTCAGCTTTCCGAAGCATTAGCGGAAATTGAGGAACGTGAAATGCAATTAGGAATGAGTAAGTCTTGAAAAAAAAAATTTTCCTTCATAGTTTTTCACGATTTGCCCCGGGAAAAGTGAAAATGTCTGCATGGAATTTGGAATTTTTTTTTTTTTTTTTGCATTATTTACTTCAACATATTTTTTTGGGGGGGATTAATTTTTATTATATTTGTGATTAGGTGAACGACCAAATATATGGATTCCGGAACAGAAAGCTAAAATAAGGTAAGTTCTGTAGGAAGTTTATTGTTAAGTTGTGTTCACTTTATTTAAAAGGGGTCCTGAACTGGCTAAGCCAATGGGGCAAAGCCCTCACAGCTCTATTTCAAGGGAATGTCCTGCCAAAAAAATTCTATTTTTCTACTCAATAATTAGCTTATCCCATACATAATTGATCCATTCTGGATTAGTATAGGCTCCCAAATTAATTCAGGCATATTTTTTTTTTTTATGTTCCAGTGAACACTCGAAATGTTCTCAAGAGATCTGTGATGTAGAAAGTCGAGAAATCTCATCCAAAGAGCCATTCTCGAATTCATTTCATAAAGAATTTTCACAAAGTTATGGGTAATTTTGGGTTAACTGAAATTTATTTGTGATTTATTAAATCTTGTAGTGGCCTTAAGTTAAAGTCTTCGACTTTATAGTGTAGTTCCAAAAAAGTTAAATGTAGACGTTTAGAGATAAAGAAACTTTTAGCTAGGTGACTTTAACTTTTTTTAAAATTACACTGTAGCTATAAAGGGACGACCTAGATGAAGACTTTAGCTTACATAGAACTACACTGTAGCTCTAAAGGGCCCCAGATGAAGACTTTAAGCTTACGTAGAACTAGACTATAGCTATAAAGGGACTTAGAAGAAGACTTTAGCTTACATAAAACTACACTGTAGCTATAAACGGACCTAGATGAAGACATTAGCTTACATAGAACTACACTGTAGCTATAAAGGGACCCAGAAGAAGACTTTAGCTTACATAGAACTACACTGTAGCTATAAAGGGACCCAGATGAAGACTCTAGCTTACATAGGACGATACTTGCGAAAAAAGGGATTTTTTTTTACTTTGAATTTCATTGATTTCAGCGCTGATTCTACGCCGCCATCATTATTAGTCAGTGAATTAGCAAGTATTGGTTCACCAAAACGATTGTCCAGCCTTTTGGAATCATGCAATGAATTGGCTAGGATTGAAGAGGTTAAAAAGTTACAGGTTAGTGTTTCTAATTTTTTTTTTTTTGCGAGTCGAACTTGTTTATGGATTAAATCCATGTGGCTTAAAACTGTATCTTTTGGGATATATGTAAGTGAACGTGCTGTCCTTCCGGGGGGGGGGGATGTGAAATTGGATCTTTCAGAAATTAGTATGGAAAAAACTTTGTTTTAACTTTGAATTATTCCATGACATTTGTCCAGAGCTATGCTCTACTGCCTTGGATTTTTTATTCCATGGATTTTATTGCTTTGTTTTTCAGCATGAATGTGAAAATCTACGAGCACAATTAACTGTATTGGGGGAAAAATACAACGCTTTAGCGTTGAAACATATTCAGTACAAAGCTAAAAGGAAATTCCTACTTGAAGAAATGAGGTAATTATTACATTTTTTTATTCTTTTAATTTTTTATTTGACGGGGCACACTGGATTTGCGGTACCTGGGCTTATACCTAAACTAGTTGTCCCCCTCCAGTACTCGAAATTCCTGGGGGGGAGTGACAATGATCCTATTATTATTATTTGTCTGTGGGGAGGGACCAAACACTACGCTATCCAAAGCTACCCCAAGAAAAACAACAACAAACCGGGTCTAGAACAAATATCCAGACCCGGGTTTAATCCATCTAAGATCATCGCAGTCCGAATAAATCGGACAATAACCTTAAGGGGAAATAGCCTAAGCTCTTCCACAGGCATCCTGTTCCGACCAAAGGTCCTGAACCTAGTCTCCTCTCAACCCAGACAATCTGTCATAAGATGGATGAGTATTTCCTCCTCTGTCACACAGACTCTACAAAAGGGATCCGGCATGAGCCCCACATTACGTAGAGATGTTCCCTTAAACCACAATGTCCAGTAAGGGATCCAACCAGATGCCTGAGAAAGCTCCGTGAAAGACACAGCAACGTCTCACTAATAGCCCTGTCCAGACCGCCGATGAGCATTTTGGACTGCCGACAATCAACTGAGCTCATCCATAAGGAATAAGGATGAATGCTGTGAAGCTGTCCGTGACTGGAAGCCCGACAGACATTTGCCAGAAGACAAGCCAACAGCAGGCTCGGGACCAGTGAAAAGGGAGAGGCGCCTAATTTGGCAAACCTATCCACCTCCTCATTCCCAAAAAAACCCATGTGACCTGGTACCCACACTAGAAGCACATCCTTCAGAGAAGAAAGCTCTTCCAGTCTTTTAGAACATTCTAACACCAACCTTGAAGTGATGACACATGAACTCAGCGCCTTCAGCGCAGCTTGGCTGTCCGAGCAGATACAAACGCCTTTTAAGTTAGTGTTACATGCTCTCTCATCCAAGCTACAATAAAGAATTGCATAAACCTCAGTCTGGAAGACTGTGGTCCATTCACCAAGAGATACTGCCAAATGATCTCCGGTATCAAAATAGACCGTAGCTCCAGACCTACCATCCATTCTGGAACCGTCCGTGTAACACCGGAGGTAATTACCAGGTATCACATCAGACGACCCAGACAATGATCCTAACCTAAACTTATCCTAACCCCTCCATTCATTCCAAGCATAATGAAAACCTATGTGCTACAATCTTTTTCAACTCTGAACCCCATCCATGCTTTCTGTGGTCTCCCCCTCCTCGTACTCGATATTCCTGGTGGGGGGGTATCCAGATTTTTCAGAAATTGAAGTTTTTAATCTTGCCTCTTTAACTAAGATTTCTCCACAAAAATCCTAATCAACTCGGAGACAGAGCAGCTGGGAGAGCTGAGACTTAAAGGCTTCTCTAAATGACATACCAGTACAATTTACCACGTGGTGGGAGTTATATAACTAAATATTTTTTTAAAAAATCCAAATTTTTGAGGAAAGTATAACCTCCCCACCCTCAAAACCCTTCCTTAAATGAATTTGCTCGGATAAAGCTTCAGACAAAAGTGATAGGCCTCTTCATGTATAGTTAGTTATAACTAAGTTTAATGAAATCTGTCGGTATTTTTATAGAGAAAATCGCAGAAAACTGAACAAACAAAAAACTGTTCAGTAAAAACACACTTCTGGTCAACCGATTTTCTACAAATTCGGAATTTTTATGAACATATTTATTTCTAATTGTGCTAACTGTAGACCTATCACTTTTAGAATAAATAAATTTAATTTTTTTTTTAATAATTTTTCACAGAGAACGACTTGACGCTTGCGAATGCCGTGCTGAAACATTACAAACACAATTAAGCGTACAAAGGCAACGTTTAAGAGCTGAAGAAATATTTCGTAAACAAGTTGAAGCTGATTATCGCCGTTTACAAGAAGAAAAACGTACAATCGCCGCTAGGCAAGTAAATGATTTAGTATTTTTTCTCGCCCCAAATCCAAATTTGGCATCCGAAAGAGATGTCCTAGGCGAACATGGTTTACAATACCTCCATCAGGTTAAGATCCTCTAATGAATCCCAATAACCTGGCGGGCTCTAGGCAGGGTATATTCCCCGCCTTCTCCTCTTCCTGGTAACTTCCCAGGTTCTTAAATCTTCTCGGAGTGGCAGCCTCGCAGTCTGGTGGCCGACTGTATTGAAGTCACTCGGAAGAAGAGATTGCCGCCAAATCTTCTGAAATTAGTTCAAAACTACCTCACCCAAAGAGTGGCGGTGCTAGTGACTCAAGCCGGCGAGATTTCAAGGCCAATAACCAAAGGTTGCCCGCAGGATTTGGTGGTGGGCCCGTTCCTGTGGAACCCAATTATGGATGAATTGCTTGAGCATAAAGAGAATATGGATTATTGTGATTCGGTTGCATACGCTGATGACCTCGCAATATTTTTCCATGGAGATTCACTTCGGGAGTTAGAGGAGCGTGCTAGCGCTGTAGTGTCCCGATAAAGAATTGGTGTCAAAGGGAAAAGCTGTAGATTTCGTTCGAAAAGTCTAAAGTGATGCTGATGAAAGGCAAGCTTTATCCCAGTCGTCCTCCCTGGATCAGGGCGGACGATCACAGAATAGTCCACGTAACCCAGTTTGAGTACCTGGGCGTGCTGTTGGATTGGAAGCTTTCTTTTAAGCTCCATATTCAGGTTGTCTCCAGATTCTCAACTTGGACCAGGGATCAAAGAGTAGACCCGTTAGTGAGTGGGGGCTGAAGACTGGTTTTGTGGGGGGGGGGGGCGTGAGGAGAAATGTTGTGCAACGTAATGCAGCTGCCTCTTGGACTGGAGCTGCACATGCTGTCATACAGTGTCACACTATTACGGATGCAAAGATACATTTTGGTGCTCTGTACACGGGCCGATGCGAGACGTCCTCCACGGTCTCCTACCATGGTCGTTGGCTTGTGTGCCGCCAATCTCCTCGCAGAGAGGAGGGCCCCTTACCCATAATCTAAAAAGGGAATGTTGTCCTTGATGGCCATAGTCGTCCAGTCCGATTCCTTCTGCTCTGTAAAGAAAAAGAGCCGAGGAGTACGAAGTTGGGAAGTGGCAGAACCCATATGCGTTCTTCCCAAATCTGCATCACAGACTTCGATTATGGCTGGATCTGTCCCAAACCGTACCCGCAATACTTCACGGGCCATGAGGAGTTCATTCTAAGCTCTATGAGCTGGGATTAAAAGATTCCCCGAATTGCGAATGTGGTGAACGGGTACACGATGCATCACATTCTCTTCCGTTGTCCTCTCCCCGACGAGGCAAGAATCTATATGGAATTCAAGCTGATAAGTAGGGGAGAGAATTGGCCGGGAGATTGCTAAGAGGTTGATGAAAAGTGCTACAAATTTTAAAGACTTTGTTGAGTTTGCTCGTGAAGTAGACGGATATGTAGGGGGTCGCCTCCCCGTGAGAGGGACGGTAACTTGCCTACTATGTAGGCAAGGCTAAGTGACCATAGGCACCGATTTTGGCGCTATGCGCTAGGTACGGTGACCTGGAGTGTGCTCTAATTTTGAATTTTGAATTTAGTCTGTGAGGAGATGTATCGGAGTTTCCTCCATCCCACCCGCAGAACGCTGCACGTGCTATTACTCTCCAAGCCCAGCTTCGTCAGCTAAGTCTACAGTGCCACGTTAAGGAAACCCATAAGAATGCGGAGGTTGTTCTTACTGAGACCAATGCATGCCTCCGATCTTTTAAGGATTGTAATCTTCCAAGCAGATCATTTTGCCTGCCTCAGTCCCGAGGAAGGGAGTTCCCAGAGTTGCGTCCTTCTCTCCTTGTCCTCTTTCTTTTAAGTGCCCCTAGGTAAAACTGATTGCTGACCGCCCACAAAAAGGTTCAGGCCCCTAGAATGGGTATGCAGCATCTCTCTTTTTCCCAGAACGTCGGCCATCCTCACTTCCTAGATTACGTTTTTTAGTTATTTTTTTTTTTTTTTTTTCTCAGAGTAATAGAAAGCTCTGTGATTTGTTTCACACCAGATTTTTTTTTTTTTTTTTTTCAGATTACTCAGCACAGAATCACATCAACGTGAAGAAGCACGTGAATTAGCCATAGTCCAGCGCAAGATGGTGTTATTAGATACAGCCAATTCAGAACTAGTAGCGCAACTTTTAAAATTAAAATATAAAACAAATATGACAAAAAGTACAACATGTGACAATATGTTGTCATCTTTGTAAAAAAAAAAAAAAAAATTATGCATAAATTTATGCTCAAATTATAATTTTTAATTTTTTAATTAAATATATTATATTTAAATATTTGATGATGTGACAAGTTTGGGAGTCAGGCTGTGTTATTTGGGATTTTCCGGATGTCTTACTTGAAGATATGACGCACTGGGATCTCTCTTTAAAATAGAACTGAATTGTCACCATTTAAGACAAAAGATGAGCAACTTGCTCATCTGTTAAGACAAGATGACGTAGACTTGCATTTTTATCACTGCGACAGACTTGATCTTCAGTCATCAACCGGTTGTGACTTTATTGAGTAGTTTAATTTTTTTTTTTTCATGTTCAGTCTGAAACATGCTACAGCGCACTGCCTGGTTTATGGGCGATAGTGGGAAGATTGGTTAAGCTTGGGTCCGCCTGGTGTGATACCTGAGAATTATCTCCGATGTTACACGGACGGTTCCAAAATGGATGGTAGCTATGGGACTGCCGTTTACTTTGAGACGGAAGGCCACTTGGTGGTGCCTCTTGATGAATGGACCACTGTTTTCCGGGCTGAGGTATATGCAATTCTTTGTTATGTCTTGGATGAGCGGGTATGCAACATAACTTAAAAGGTGTTTGTATCTGCAAAGACAGCCAAGCTGCGTTGAAGGTGCTTAGTTCATGTGTCCTTCACTTACCAGATGATGTTAGAATTTTCTAAAAGACTGGAAGGGCTTTCTTCTCTAAAGGATGTGCTTCTAGTCTGGGTACCAGGTCATGTGGGAATTTTTGGGAATTAGGAGGTGGATAGGTTTGCCAAATTGATCCCAAGCCCGCGTTTGGTGGGTCTTTTGGCACATGTCTGTCAGGTTTCCAGTCATGGAAAGCCTCACAGCACTCATCCTTATGGATGAGTACAGTAGGTTGTCGGCAGTCTAAAATGCTCATTGGGGGTCCGGGGTAAGGCTTTAAGTGAGGGGGTCCTGTGTCTTGCACGGACCACCCTCAGGTAACTGGTTGGTTTCCTCACTGGGCATTGTGGTTTAAGGAAATATCTATACAATGGGCTCATGCCTGACTCCTTTTGTAGAGTCTGTGAGACGGAGAAGGAAACACCCATACATCTCATCATGACGGATTGTTTTGGCTGTGAGGAGATTAGGTTCAGGACCTTTGGCCGGAATCGGTAGAAGAGCTTAAGTTATGTCCTTTCAAGGTTATGGTCCGATTTGTTCGGACTATGGTAAAACTTAGATGGGTAAACTCCGGGCCTGGACTTTGTTCCAGACCCGGTAGTCGTTATTCTTTTGGGGTAGCTATATGGGCCCAGGGAGGTTTTGGATAGCATAGGGTTTCGCCTCCCCTTCTTTGAATAATAATAATGGGCGATAGTGCTGCTCATATAGTGAAATCCAGAGGGCACGCTAGCAACTTTACCTTCCTCATCAGGGAAAAAATTGGAAACAGGTGCACACACAGGAAACAGGAACACATCCTTGCACGTAGTGTGTCAAGTACTTAAGAGCGGGGTTCTTGTGTGTATGTGTGTCTCTAAGAGTTCGCTTCTTTCGGGGGAAAAGGAATTCATGATATTCTTTCAACACAGACACTTACAGACCATTCGCAAACCTTTTTCTTTGTATGCAGGGTACCCCCAAAAAAAGGATATTTTCAGTAAAACCTCAATTTCGAAAATCTAACAGGTAAAACTGAATTTGCAGACTGTTAAAACAGCCCGGAGTCTATTATAGAATTGGAGACTGTTATATTGTAATCTCATAACACAGAAAAGGGGGCCTGAACCTTTTTGTGGGGTCAGCGACCAATTTTCTCTTGGAAGAACTTAAGAAGGAAGTAAAGAGGTCTCAACTCTGGTACTCCCGCCCCGGTTTGCGGCCAGGCCAAGATCTGCCTGGGAAATTATAACCAATGGTGATCAAACTTCTCGTTCTTATGGGGTTTCCTCACGGGGCATTGTCGTCTCAGAGGACACCTGACGAA
Source organism: Triatoma infestans (assembly GCA_011037195.1). Taxonomy (NCBI): domain Eukaryota; kingdom Metazoa; phylum Arthropoda; class Insecta; order Hemiptera; family Reduviidae; genus Triatoma; species Triatoma infestans. The sequence continues at coordinate 26,721 of JAAEAF010007876.1, forward strand.
ACTGGGTTTGGAAAGTGACAGCTAATGCAGATTATGTGGGGAGGTGGAGGAAACTCCATTACATCTTCTAATGGGTTGCGAGGCTGCTACTCAGAGAAGATTTATGAACGTGGATAGCTACCAGGAGAAGGAGGAGGGGATATACTCTCCCTAGAGCCCGTAAGGTTATTAGGATTTCTTAGCGATCTTAACCTGATGGAAGTGCTGTAGAGACGATGTTCGTTTTGGGTGCTGTGGGCAGGCATAGCACAATAGATCGTAAGATCACAGTGCATTGGCCCCCCCTCTCAAAAAAAGAAAAGATACTGCTAAAAGAACGGAACTGTTACTTTCAAAACCAGTTTGTGCACTGTTATATAAGAAGACAGGACCAGGAACTGTTATCTTAAAAGACAGTAAAATGGACTGTTATCTATTAACAACAGAGAGGCTCTCTTTTAAATAATCTTTTTTAATAGTATTATCCTATATCTTTGCCTTATCTGCCCCCCCCATCTAAGATCAAGATAAGATCATTTCTTTTTATGAAAAAAAAAATACTTCCGAGTTTCCTGGGTTGAGAAGACCGCGGCACGTGGTTTGCTGCAAAACCGATTGTTTCGTCTATATTGCAATGAGCCTCTTCAGGGTCTTTACACCTTGAAAGCTAATGGAGCAATGAACCTTGGTGTGTAGAGAAGGGCGTGGCTTCTTTCTCCGCCATCTTGACCACCTACCAAAGTTTTTAACCTTATCCTGTTCCGGAAAATCATTAAACTTTTTTTTCTAGAAAGAGAGGGGATGGGTTCTGTTTAAGCGCAGAACATGGCTGCCCTTGCTCAGAGAAAGGAGTGAATAAGCAGAGAAAGAAGTTGAGGAAGGTAGAGAAAATTTAGTCAAGGATGGCGGATAAAAAAGCCACGCCCTCCTTTCCTCTACACCAAGCTTGATTTTCTCCATTAGTTTTTAAGATATGTAACGTCCCTGAAGAAGTTCATTGCAATATTGGGCGAAACGTTGGTTTCTAGCAAACCCACTGACCCACCTCTCAACCACCCGGAAATCCAAAAAGAGATCAATTTCATATTTCAGCCTGAATTCGTATTTTTACCCATAACGTCACACATCATTAAAAATAATGAACACTGTCAGAAATGAATTCTTGCCCAGTATTTGAATTAACTTAATAAATTTTCTATTAATAAGATTATATATATATATAAATAAATATATATTTAAATAAATTATTAATTTATTATTTTATATATTTGTTTTATTTATTTACCTTAGGAAATCCCCAAGACTTTGAAAACTTGTCTTACGAGAACCATTCAATTAAGTAACGAGACAAATCGCTGAAGCTTAAACAAACGATTTATTTAATCAATACAAAACTTTGGGGCTACCTTTCAACATAGGCCCCCAGCAACATTTATACTTGTCCCAGAAGTTCTTCTAATTTGTGTATGCCCCCTCTGGCATAAAATTCTTTGGGTTGATCTCGAAGCCACTTTTCCGCACCTGATTTTTAACTTCTTCATTGGATTGAAGATTGTTTCCTATGTAGAGCCTCTTAAAGGGGTCGAAACTAATGGAAGTCTGATGGGGCGCGGTTGGGGCTGTAGGGGGATGTAGAAGGATCTCTCACCCCACTTTTTTGAAGTGTTTCTTGAATTAACTGTGCCGTGTGTAGGTGCGCGTTGTCATGAAGCAAATTCGCGCCTTTAGTCAAGAGTCCACGACATTTCGTTCGAATGGGCAGGCCTTACTCTGTTTGTGAGCATATCACTGTAAAACTAGCTGTTGATGGTTTGTTGATCTTCGAGATAGAATCCAGAATACTGTAAGCATGACTTTACCTGCACACGTGCATTTACGAATTTCTTTCGAGTGGAAGAACCCTTATGCTTCCACTCAAGGTTTTGACGCTTAGGCTCCGGCTCAAAATGGTGTATCCATGTTTGAAAAATTCTTTTTCAATTAAACATCGCTTTTTCAACTGTTGACTGATTTGAATCCTGGATTCTTTGTGGGCGTCCATTAAGTTGTCTTGGAACCCATTTCGCACAAGTTTTCTTGTACTGTAACTGAATAATGTTATGCATAGTTCCAACCAAGTTTTCTTTTCTTGTTCTGAATAATGTTATGCATAGTTCCAACCACTCGCGTGCACTTCTTCAGCTATCAGTTCAACAGTAATAGCCTGTTGTCCTGAATTGACGTGTTAATGCGAGATTCGAGGGAGGAAGTTGCAACTTTGTTGCTCATCAGAGACACTTTCACGGCCATTTTTAAACTGTTCTACCCATCTGTTAAACCTTTAGAACGGTTCAAATAATTATTCCCCCGTATACTTTCACAACATTCTTTCGTGGATTTCACTTCCTTTGATACCCTCTGCAACTAAAAATCTTATCACTGAGCGTTGTTCTTCCGAGGTGCAATGCTCGAACGGACTCGCCATTGTTAACTGAATATATTTGAGATCATACTTACCAACAGCTGATGAGAAACTAAGTACAAGTATGCTTACTTGACGCACTGAAACTATTGTATTGATTAAACAAAACGTTTCTGAGCTACAGCGATTTGTCTCGTTACTTATTGAATGTCCCTCGTAATAAATGCTTATCCCTCAGGTCTTTACTGGTACCTACCTAGGATTGCCAACCTTATTATCTTCCATATCACTTCTGCATCCATTTTCCGATTCACTCAATTCTCAACAGAAAATATATAACCCAAATAAACTCCACTCCAAATGGAGAAAATCCAAGCTGCACACACATATTACGTTTTTTAGAGGTTTATTTTTTCGAATTGGCAACACTGTTTCCAGTGACAATCAATCTGACAGCTGATTTGGGATCAGTATGTTTTGCCATTTCACCATGAAATAGACTTCAAGCCAGAACAACGCTTGCAAATTAATTGTGGTTCAGTTCGTGAAACCTTAACCGTGCGCTGCGTGTCAATTTTACGGTGGACATAATTTGCCCAACCGAACAGGTTATTTGAATAACCCATGAATCGCAATTGATAATGCGCAACCACCGAGACATCGAACAGTGGCGTAAGGGCGGAAGTTATTGCTGCTGTAGGGCTGTAGTGTTGAGAAGGATCCGAATAAGTCGATTCGCCCCATTGTGCACAGGCAATTTTGGAGCCGTCTCCATGGAAGATTTTACGAAAGTTCCTGGATTTACGACGAGCTATCATATAATCCTATTCGTGCAAGAATTGAAGCCGCATGACATATAATATGCGCTGAATGAGTCGAAAAAACAAGATGGGTGCTTCTTGATCGTCAGTTTCACCACAAAATTTTATTCAGCGATGAGGCATATTCTTTCTTTTTTTTTTTGTTGAATGGCTACGAACAACCAAAATTGCCGGATTTAGATTGAAGAGAAATCCACAGAAGACATTATTGAGACGGCCTTAAACATCCACCAAAAAAGTCACTGTTTGGTGTGCCTTACTGGGAGCTCGTGGAATCATTGGGCCTATATTTCTTTCAAATATTCCAGCCAAATGGAGAGCGCTATAGATCCATGATTATTGACTTTTTCATTTCCCCAAATTGAATGGCGTTAATGTGATGGAAAGTGCTTTGGTTTCAAACAAGATGGCGTAACATGCCACAACAGCGCGCCATACAAACAAATTTATTACAGGAAACATTCAATGAGCGCATAATTTCGCGTAATGGGTCACTCACGATCGTGTGGATATCACGCCAATCTGAAGGTTCCCTAGTCTACGCTGATAAATCACAGAGACGTTGGACCATTTTGGAAGACCAACATTCACCGCGTTATTGCCGATGTACGGCACAAGCTGTTGGACTTCCCAGATTGCACTCCATTCAAGCCAGCCGCCGAGGCGCCCATATGCCTGAAATCATGTTTAAACAACTAATGGCATAAAATTATCTTTCCAATAAAGCCAAAATGCCATGGATTTTTATGTCTTTTATAACATTTTAAAGTTTTATTACCTCTAAATCAAAACCCCATTTTACAAACAGCGAAAGCTAAGTGATCTCTAACGAGTGCTGACCAACATTTGCTGGGAGCCTGGAAGATGAGAATCCTCCGCAGGATCAATGGACCTGTGTGCGAGAACGGCTAGTGGCGTATTCGCACCAATGCTGAGCTTCTAATCCTTTTCGGAGAGGCGGACCTGGTGGCCCGAGTGAAGCAAGCGAGACTAAGATGGGCTGGCCACCTCATGAGAATGGGTCGCGGACGCGGGCCAAGAATGGCGCTGGAGGGCAGGAGGCCCAGGGGCCGCCCACCAAATAGATGGATTGACCAGGTGGAGGAGGATCTGAGGACAATGGATGTGAGAAGAAGGAGCCCAGGAGAGAGAGCACTTGTGGGGAGGCATTGGTCCTTTTAAGGACTGTTGAGCCATAGAGAGAGAGAGTAAGCTAAGTGAGAAATACGTTATTATAATATGACATTTTTCTGTTATCGGCATTTAAGGCTTTTTTTTTTACTGAATAAATTCGGCGATTTTATCATGGCGATTACAGGAGAAAGATAAAACTATACAAAATTTTAAAAAATATTTTTATTAAACAAAATTAATAAAACTTAATAGATATAGATATATTTTTAAAATTTATTTATTTAATTTTTTTTTTATAAAATGGTCCAACGTTGAGCGAAATCACAGTCTTGAATAATTAAAATAAAACATAGCCTTCGGCATCAAAAAAAAAAATTTGATTTCAAAGAATCCGCCATCTTGGCTTCTCCTCCCCGATGGGCGATAATTCCACTGAGAATTCAATCTGGAAAAAAAAAAAATTAAAATTTTGGATACTTATCGGTGGGTACCATACAGTAAAGTGATTTTGTCTTGGGCGATTTAATCGTTCAACATTTTTTTTAGAGTGAATTGGGGGGACTTTGTACATTACACTTTTGTGATATTAAATAAAAATTAAATAAAAAAAAAAAAATACGCAGTTTGTGTTCATTTATTATCATTTTTTTTTTTTTAAACAGTTTGTTTAGCTCTCGCACGTGCAGACGTGTTCAAAGTCCAGTACTAGTTGCTATATTCAGCTATAATTTTATCTTTACTAAAAATTTCTTCATATTTCATTTTCAAATTTTTTTTTTTTTAATTTTATTTGTTCTTCCTTTTTTATTGGTGTGTGTATTTCATTTATCTATTATTAGTATTTAATTTTCTTAATTTTTTTTTCTCCCTGAAATGTCTTTTCTTTATTGGAAGTTTTTTATTTTTTAAATTTTTCATTTTTTTTTCCATCTAACGAGGTAAGTTATCTTTATTTTTTCTTTATTGGATTTTTCGTTTGGTTCTATCTTCTCTATTTTATTCCTTTATTATTTATTTTTATTTATATAGATTTATTTTTCATTTTTTTTAAAGGTAAGTTTCCTTTATTTTCATTTCACATTATACAGTTTTTCTTTCACATTTTTTGTTGTCTTATTATAGTGTGTATTTGGAAGTTTTTGTGTCTTTAGTTTTTATTGAAAAATGAGCAATAGCGATGGACAGGCGGGTAAACCGCCTGATATTGAGCTGGAAGGAGAAAATAAAAGAGAAAAGCAATTAATAAATGATAAGAAGGAGATGATGGAAAAACTGGATTATATTAAAGAAATGAGGATATGGGTCCGTTTCAAGTAATAATAGAAAGTCTAAATAACGAAAAAATGGGCATTTCAAGAATACACCCAATGGCTCTGGGGCGTCTTATTCATTTAAGCTACCCAGATATCGCCAAAAAATATAACAATTATAAAAAAGATTGGGAGAAATAGGGTAAGGGTCGAATTTGACAATGCCGTACCAGCTAATAAAATGATGAATGCTTCAACCTTAAAAGAGAAGGGTTTTAATGTGTATATACCGAGGTATTTGCTCCAACGTCGGGGTATTATACGCGGGGTAGATACAGAGATTCCTGTTGAAGAAATTAAGGAAGTTATTAAGGGACCTCATGGGGCTAATTTAGAAATAATAGAACCGAGACAGTTAAAAAGAAAATTTCACGACAAGGATAGTAATGAAATAAAACTGATTCCTACTCAGTCAGTTATGATGACTCTTAGGGGTCAGTCATTGCCTAAACATGTACATATTCATTATGTGAGTTGTGAGGTCCACACTTACATACAGGGTGTAATACAGTGCAAAAGGTGTTATAGATACGGTCACTTCCGGGACCAATGTAAAGGGGCGGAAAGGTGCGAGAAGTGTGGAGGTTCACACTCTGAAATAAACTGTGATAGCACAGATAGAAAGTGTGTAAACTGTGGAGCCGGGAATCACACCGCTTCTAACCAAGCGCTGTGCCCCTCTTACAAGAAAGAAAAATCTATAAAACAAGTTATGGCCAATAATAATATTTCTTACTCTGACGCTAAGAATCTTCTCAATGGCAATTCCTTTGCAGCTATTGCTGAAAAAAACGCACCTGGACTCGATGATTTGAACGAGTTTCCATTTCTGAAAAGCGCTAATGAAAATATTGGTAGGCGATTTGCGACCTCTCCGAATTTCACAAGGTCGATGAAAAGAAATAGACCACTGTTAACCCCATCACCACCACATTTTGACATTACATTAAAGAAATAAATAAATCTTTATTTCAAGTCCCCGCCCCCAAAAATATCACCGGATGTTTAATTTCTTCAAATCCTCATCGTCCTCCCGTAACAAATAAAGAATCGCCCAGCACCTCAAATATTAACAAAGTAAATAAAAATACTGAGACCGTTTATGAGGCCGTATATTCAATTTTGAAAAATTTTAATTTTAATGAGATTAAGGAGATTAATGAATAAATTGAAACTTATTATTAAAGATAGAATAGATAATTTAAGAGAAGAGTAGTTATATATTTCGTTGTTACGAAACATTTAATGTATATTTATTTTCTATTTTAAATGTATCTATATAAAGATGATGAAATCAAAATCATTTTATATTATTATAAAAATTTATATTAGGTACCTAAATATCATCGTCCTACAAACATTTATTGAAATTTGTATTGATTTATTACAATTTGTATTTATTTTTTCTTATATTAAGATAATTATTCATTACCTAGATAATATTATTCACAAATGCTATTATAGTTTACTAATTGCTTAATTTAGTATGTATTAAAATATCTGTTTCATTCTTTATATAAATTCAAAAAATAAAAAAAATAACTCAAATGTCCCAACAAATAAGATTGTTGCAGTGGAATGCGAGATCTACTGTAGCAAATAAGGGTAGCCTTGAACAATGTTTAGAGAAAGAAAATATTAATTTGCCTTAATATCGGAAACTTGGTTTAAACCGAATTCAAATATAAAATTTAGAGGCTTCAATATGGTTCATTTGCCAAGGGCAGATGATAGAGCTGGAGTTGCACTGATGGTGCAAAGTTCAATACCATTCACTGAAATAAATAATATGTTTGTTATTGATGGTCTGATGTCAGTCGCTGTCACTATCCCACTGAATAAACAAAAAACCATTACTATTGTATCATTATATAACAGACCTAATAATCACGTAACTTCCGTACAATGGGATAATGTTATTAAAAGCATTCCAAAACCTTTAATTATTGGGTGGTTTTTAATGTTCATCATCGTAATTTCGGATCGAGTTTCGATGACAGCAACAGGAAAATACTTTTGGACGTGATCGAAGAGAACAACTTAGTTTATCTAAACGATGAGTCACCAACTTTAGTTAAAAATGTAAATCATATCAATTATGCTGCTCTGGACTTAACGTTCTGTTCCACAGAAGTAAGTTCATATTTTAAATGGCAAACATTGGATGACCCAATGGGCTCTAATCATTTGCCAATTTTAGTTACTAGTCAGTCAAAACTTTAGTAGATGTACACATCGAAGATGGCGTATAAACAACGCTGAGTGGGATATTTATCAAACACATTTCTTAAATATTTTAAATAAATATTCTATAGAATTTATTAAATATAATGATTTAATTAATATTATAAATAAAGCTGCAGAACTTTCCATTCCCCAGTATAAAAACAAAGGTAATAGTTTCTCAGTTGTTAAGGCATGGTGGAACTCGGATTGCGACGAAATTATTAAAAAAAGAAAAGCAGCATATCGAAAGTATATCAATTTTTCTTCTCTTGAGAATTTTCTAGAATATCAGAAAATTGCGGCGACAGCTAACAAGGTTACAAAAGAGGCTAAAAAGAAATCTTGGGCTACTTTTTGTAGTAACTTAAACAGGAGTATTCCCATTAAGCAGATTTAGGAGAAAATCAAAAAAATTCAAAATAAATATTCCTCACTCTCTCCTCTAGTAGCAGGGGATTGGGTTGAGGATTTTCAGAACTCAATTGATATTAATGAAAATTTTGGTAATAATCATCAACTTCTTGTCCCTTTTACTTTGCAAGAACTTAATAAATCGATTAAAAATAGCCCTAATTCATCCCCGGGCAACGATAACATTCATTACGTAATGCTATACCATATGCCTGCGATCGGGAAACAAATTCTCCTTAATATTTTTAATGAATTGTGGGCTTCAGGTGAATATCCAGATGAATGGAAAGAATACATAATTATACCGCTCCTTAAAAACAATAAACCAAAAGATGATTACAAATCGTATAGACCAGTTTCACTAGCTTCTTGTGTCATGAAAACGTTTGAAAGAATAATTAAAATCCGACTCGAATGGTGGTTAGAATTCAATAATATATTACCACGAACACAATTTGGTTTCCGTAGAGGAAGATCTATAATTGACTGTCAAGCTGAATTAGTGACAGCATACAACTAGCGCTAACTGTCAATAAAACAGTACTCGCTTTGTTTTTAGATATCACCGGCGCATTTGATAATGTCCAGCTTCCAATATTAGCTAGTAAAATGATAAAAATAGGTTTACCTAGCTTGTTCGTGCGGAATGTAATTAATCTGATTTCAGAAAGAAAATTGTTTACTCGTGTCAATGATAAACTTTTAGGTCCACGCTGGACTAGGCTAGGCCTGCCCCAGGGAGATATCTTATCTCCATTATTATACGCATTATACGCTATAGACATTGACTTACTTGGGAGTGAAGACCTAAGAATACTTCAGTATGCGGATGATGTGTGTTTGTATTCTGTGGGGGTTTCTGCTACGGATTGCTTAGAGAAGTTGGAGGAAGCCGTAGGGGTCTTAAACGACTAGTCCCTAAACCATGCGCTTACTATTTCGGAGAATAAATCTATGTTGTGTACATTCTCTAGAAAAAGAAGATTACCTTTAGGAAATAATGTTATTCTAGCAGGTCATTCTATTAAAGTTACCAAAGTGGCCAAGTACTTAGGGCTTACTTTGGATAAAACATTGACTTGGAAGCCTCATATCGAGGCACTATTAAAGAAAGCGCGACAGTTTTTTAATATTCTGCGAGCTATATCTCACCTGAAATGGGGTGCTGATCCCATTTACTCGAAAGGGTTCCGGGATCGCATATAATTTTCACTGACGGCTCTAGAATAAATGACAAGGTGGGTGGAGCATATTATGATCCTGTTAGAAATGTCAGTTTTATGTTTAAACTACCGGTATTTGCATCGGTGTACACCGCAGAACTAGCGGCAATATATGAAGCACTCAAGTACGTATGCTCTGCAACTGCCACAAGTTGATTTTGCGATCATCAGTGACAACAAAAGCGCTCTGAAAAAATTGAACACTGGAATCTGAACTATGAAAGTAATCATATAATTGTAAATGTAGGCAGAACACTTTCCCTATTGCAGGCCAGAACAAAGAGGTCCATTTTATTTGGGTTAAAAGTCATTGTGGCATCCAGGGAAACGAATCGGTAGATTCATTTGCAAGGCTAGCTACAATAAATGGTATAGATTTAGATTTAGATTTAAATACGTCAGGCAGAATCAATATATAGAATCCACAAAGGGCCGTTTTTATAAAGAATTGTTCCCACTAGGCGCTCACAAATTATGATTCAAAGGAAAGTCAATGACAAAACTGATTGCGATGCAGATATGTAGGCTGCGCTGCAATCATGGCATATGCAGAGAGTATTTGCATAAAATTGGCAAGACTTGCATAAGATTGTTTTTTGAGTATTTTTAGATGGTTACAAGTATATAATATTGTATATAGTATTTAATTCTTGTCATGTTAGATATGTATTTATTAGGTTGCAAGTATTTATTAGCGGTAATGGATAAATATAGATAGGTTCTAATTTTAAAGCATGAATGAACTTGTGAATGAGTGTGGGGGGACCAATACCGGCCAGGGGTGGCAACTTTTGGCCGTGTAGGAAGTCTTCCTGCACTGCTTTTAACATTGGGAGCCACTATCTCTTGGAGGGGTGGGTCTGAGCCGGGATTGGCTACCCCGGCAGCCAGATGAATGTGAGTTTGAATGTGTGTAAATAGCGTGGATACTTTTTAATTTAAGTTTAAGGATAGGGGTGCGAGGAATATCGAGTACTCCACCCCATATTTCAGCGGAATATTTAGCGTTTAGTTTGCAGGTTTTAATTATACGAGTGAATTTTTCGAATGAATGTATGTATTTGAACTAAGGTTTCTTTGAATGCATGTAATTGCAAATATGAGTACGCTGCAGCGAGATTTTGCGCCAGCTTCGCTGGAAGTTTATCTTCCAGATATGATATATGGCTGATGGCGAAAGCTAATGCAAAAAAAAAAAAAATTAAAATTTTGTATTCGGTTTCGAATTGATTTTTTTTTATTTTGCTTTAACTTCCGCTTTAGCTTGGTCCCTTGGAGACTAAGAAAATTAAAAATCCGAACTTCAGAAATGCTTCTTAGTGCTGGAGGATGTCGCACGTGCTGTCAGCACTTATTGATGACGTGCTGTTCCATCAGATACACAGCCATTACTATTGGTGTTCCCTACCAAGTGCAGCGTTACAGTGAAACAGGCTCATACTCAAGAAGGCCCAGGCTCAGGGCGACCAAGGGACCACTGAACTGAGCGGAACGACCGTTTTTTTTTTTTGACACTGACAGCTATTTGAAATAGTTCATCAAATTTTCTGACGGGAACATCTCGTAGGAGATTGAATGAGCAAGGTTTGATGGCTTTTCGACCCCCCCCCCCCACAAGAGGGCCAGAACAAACCAGGGAGCACCGAATTTCTTGCCTTGAATTTGCTCAGCAATACATCAATTTGGGTCTATCGAGCAGAGTGGGAGCAAATGTATTGTTTACTGACGAGAGTCCCGTATTTGCGTTAAGGGCTCCCGGACAGCCGTGAACGAGTGTGGAGGAGAAGAGGTGAGAGTTTGCGGAATGCAATTTTGTTCTCACTAAACCTTTCCAGAGAGGGTCTCTGATGGTTTGGCCAGGTATCAGTTTACAAAGACGTACGGAGATAGATGAGGAGTTTGTGCTAATGCACGATTAATGCTCGTCCACATACAGCCACAGCAGTTGCAGGCTTTCTTAATAACCACAATATTGACTTCCTAAACTAGCCTGCCTATTCCCCTGACTTAAATCCCATAGAGCATCTGCAGGATATGTTTGGAAGACGGATAAGAGATCGAAGCAACCTTTCTGTGACGCTTCAGGAGCTAGAAAGGGCCACTTCAAGAACGAATGTACTCTAAGGCTTAGTACGAACTGGAATTCTTTGTTCAGACTCTTTGTCGCGGAGCTGCTTCTGGGATTCATTTTAGTACTTTTTGAATCCCATCCGAAACGGGATTCTTAACACAATGTTGCGCAACATTGAGTCAATGCGTACATTAATCTCAAACCTAGTGGACCTTTCTCCCGTTCTCGCGGTTATTTTTTTTTTCGCTTTCTTTTGTTAAAACAGATTCCACTTCTGTTGACGAACTGGGATATTATCTGTTTAGAAACTTTAAAAGTATACATGAGGCTTGTGTATGAGTCTCCACTTGCAAGGAAACGGAGAGTGGATTGCTAGCTTGTTGGTAGCAGAAACTGGTCGCCAAAATTTAAAATTCGTCTCCTTTTTCGAAATGTTGGTCCGACCATTTCCAGAAAATATTCAAAGTCGACTGGACTCATCCGAACAAAATTTTTGGAATCACAGTCCGTCCTCTAATTTCAGTGTGCCAAGAAGATCGTGCCCATAGTTATTCCGATTCTTGAACAGCCCACGAATCCACTCTCCACGAGGTGGCTTTTTGTTAGCCCCTTTTTTTTTTACTCCTTAGAGCTACGAAAAGTGCAACTGCAATGCCTGAGAGCGCGATCTCGTTTGACATGGCTTACATTCAAACTAGATGCGGACATGATTTCCAGAGCGACAAAAAGTCCGAACAAAGAATCCCAGTGCGTACTAAGCGTAATGTCTCAACGCGAAATTTCTCCACTTGATTCAGTACTGTGCCAAGACGCCTGGAAGCTGTGCCTAAAAGCCAAGAGGAGGTAATACTCCGATATTATTAGCACCATCCCACCAAAAAAAATAATAAAATAAAATAAAAAATAAACAGACAAATAAAATGTTCCAGATTCACTTTTTTGTTTTTTAATTAATTAATTATTTTAAATTTCCTATATAATCCTATTTATTTGGTTTTATTTTAAAAAAATTCAGTTAATCTATAAAAGTTATGAACGATAAATATTACGTAAAAAATTGAAAATTATACAGAGAAATAAGTAAAATTTTTTTTAAGTGGCCCGAAGTCTTTTACCGGTGAGTTTATTTCCGGTGAAACCTCGTTCATAATACTTCCGCTTACCACTAGTAAGTGAGAGCACGTATAAGGTTTAAATTTAAAACTAGTGATTTTACTTACAGAATCCTCCTCGGAGTTCCCTATCAAATTGTTCAGCATTTATTGTACCATCAATAGCTTTACAATTTTCATTGAATACTGAGTATGCGCTAATCTCATTAGCCTGTTTCGAACCAGTCCTTGTATTCAAATATATAAACACTAAAATCGAAATTATAAAATAAACAGCACCAAATTCAATAATTATAAAGAATATATATAATACGATCCAAATTATAAATAAAAAAAATTGTTTAAAATAATGATTATTTATTGATTCAGCATCAATAGTTTCAGTATCATCTTCTTCATCACCATCAACAAATTCAGTAGAAGAATCAAGATCTTGATTTGTATCTTGCAATAAGTTATCTTCCGGTATAAATTCTTCCTTTTCCTAAAAAAAAAAAATTGTGATTTTTTTACTGCCATTTACTAACCTATAAACCGGAAGTGCAGACTTACTTGAATGCGGGGTTTCTAGGCAACGAGAGGCAGATACCCTAGCGAACGAGGGTTCGAATAATACCTCATTATTATTATTATTTGTCTGTTGTGAGGGACCAAACCCTACGCTATCCAAAGCCCCATTGGGCCCCCATATAGCTACCCCAAGAAAAACAACAGCAACCCAGGTCTAGAACAAATATCCAGACACGGGTCTAATCCATCTAAGATTCACCGCAGTCCGAACAAATCGGACAATAACCTTAAAGGGGAAATAGCCTAAGCTCTTCCACAGACATCCCGGTCCGACCAAAGGTTCTGAACCTAATTTCCTCACATCACAGACTCTACCACATGGATCCGGCATGAGCACCATTACGAAGAGATGTCTCCTTAAACCACAATGTCCAGTAAGGGATCAAACCAGATGCCTGAAAGAGCTCCGTGAAAGACACAGCAACGTCTTACTAACAGCCCTGTCCGGACCACCGATGATGCATTTTGGACTGCCGACAACCAACTGAGATCATCCATAAGCATGAATGCGTGAAGCTGTCCATGATTGGAAGCCTGAGAGACATGTGCCAGAAGATACGCTAATAGCAGGCTCGGACCAATGAAAGCGAGAGAGGCGCTCTATGTGGCAAACCATCCACCTCCTCATTCCCAAAAATTCCCATGTGACCCGGTACCCCCGACTAGAAGCAATCCTTCAAAGAAGAAAGCTCTTCCGGTCTTTTATAACATTTTAACACCAACCTGGAAGTGAAGACATATGAACTCCGCGCCTTCCGCGCAGCTTGGCTGTCCGAGCAGATACAAACACATTTTCGAATGATACCTTCATAGGCCGGAACCTTTCTGCGGGTTGTCCAAGAGCCTGGGCGTGGGTATGTGGTGTCACCATCGCTCACCCTTCGGGATTCAATCAGCCTCTGGCTCTTCAGATTGGGGATACCCTCATCCCGACCAATCCTATCCTAATCCTTTCGCATTGCAAGTTACCTGTAAGTATCCTGGGTTTCAGAGACATTTTCCGTAATAGCCTGCTTCTTTTTGTGGTCATCGCCGGTTTCGGGCGTTCGCCCATCATCAGGATGTTTTTGTAAACAGTGTAATAACACAGACTTGCACAGAGCAAATACAGTTGATACAGTTGATATTTGCTCTGTGCAAGTCTATGTTATTACACTGTTTAACAAAAACATCCTATAATGGGCGAACGCCCAAAACCGGTCGATGACCACAAAAAGAAGCAGACTATCACGGAAAATGTCTCTGATGGTTTCTAGCCCTGCGGAGCCAACCACCAAAACAACTATCCTGGGTTACTGAACCTCCTTTACTTGAGGCAATAGACAGGTATCAGTAGATGGCACGATCCATCGGGCGTGCGATCAGTCACACTAAACCGTTAGAGTATGAATTACTGAACATGGGCGCAAGCTATATTCCTAGCCAATTTGTTTGCAATTGATATTGGATTCATAGTGGCCGTGTTTCAACGTGGGGAGTGACCACATTGTGGGATCACTTTGCGTGCTGGTTGTGTGTATCTCAACCTGCCCTTAACTTCTGCCATGGGAGGTATTGCGCTAACAATCTCTCCTTGGTTGACATCCTTCTCTTGTAACACGACCCCGTTGCTTGCATCGGGGGGGGCCTGGTAAACCCCAAGAGGGTAGGTATGGTCCTTAAACTTCCCCAAGTACCGGAAGAGGAAAGGGGTAACACGGGAAAAATGTCCAGAAGCATAATTCAAACTTCTATTAAAGGCTACATAGAAGAACAGCTGCCTGCAATGGTGGGAGAGGATACCAAGGCAGAGGCAGGCTAAACACTTTATTAAGAGACATTTGCCTAAATTACCAGGGACCTATTGAGCTATAGCAGAAGGGACATAAAGCTAATCGTGGGTCTAATAACTGGGCATTTGTAGGCTGAATAGGTCACAAAAAGTTACGACAATATTGGCAATACTTCCTCATAATAAAACCATATATGAGGCCTAAATTCTATTACAAAAATATTTGGCCAAATATCCACATTTGTATGTAATTGAAAAAAAAAAATACCAATGGGGTTTAGGTGGCGTAGTCCTTAAAGTAAGAGATTGTTAATATAAAATATATAATATGATATATATACCTGTTTAATAGAATTACCATCAGTATCCACTGCCGGTGATGAATTCACTATACTTGGTTTAAATTTTTGTCCAACATTTTTAAAATAATTACAAATATTATTAAATACTTCTTTTCTTTTTCTTTCTTTTCTATATTTGAAGTAATTTTTCCTTCCATTTTTATAATTTTTTAAATTAATAAAACTCAAAATTTTAAATTTCCTTAGGTTTTATTAAAAAAAAAAAAAACATGTATAACCTTCACAGCACGTAAATTAATAACTGTAACAGTTATGGTAGGTAACACTGTACAAATTTAAAAAAAAATCTTGACATACTAACAACCTAGGGGTGCCCTCAAAATTTTGTAATCGTTCTCACACAGCACGTAAATTAATACTGTAACAGTTACGGTAGGTAACACTGTACAAATTTAAAAAAAAAAAATCTTGACATACTAATAACCTAGGGGTGCCCTCAAAATTTTGTAATCATTCTCACAGTTTCTTTTTTTCTTTCTTTTAATTCAACTACTTTATAAAAATCATACTGATCGTGTTGAAATTGTATGTGGGTGTAATATTTTTTGTAATCAGGATAACTGAAAACCCCCTCCTCAAAAAAAAATTGCATAAATTTGAAACCAAGGTATTCCGTTCAGAAACTATTCAGGGAACTCCGGGACAATAAGGTTTTTGTCCAAAAAAAAAATCATTTAACCCGATAATACCATTTTACATCTATATCTAGCATTTTTTGGGGGTTCTGGGGGGGGGGATAGCGTTATGCTTTCCTTTAATGTATCTTCTCACTATAATAATACATGGTTATAAGTTTTAAGGTCCTATGAGTCTGAAAAAGTCGTTTTTTCTAGAAAAAAAAATGATCTGTCTGCTCGACAGATACGATACAAAAGTTATCTTCCAAAAATTCCAAAACTTTACGAAATGAAATTTTCAATTTTTTTTTTTACGATTTTTTCTCGGAAGATTTAAGCCTCAGAGATTTTCTGAATAATCTTAATAAAGTTTTATTTGAAAGTTGTGGTTGGTTGGTTCCGCAGAGATGGAAAGAAGCATCAGAGATACTTTCCGGTGATAGCCTGGCTTCTTTTTTTGTGGTCATCAACCGGTTTTGGGTGTTCGCCCATCACATGCTTTTTGTCAATATTTTTTTTGGAGAGAAAAGTGTGGGTGGACGTTAGGGCTTTCCTCTTGCCCACAAAGGGTATCTTCTGTTGCATGTAAGTTACTTGGGGTGTAGTGACCCCTTACAGGGTTACCAAAGCTCAGTACTTCCACACGTAGAACAGTATACAATACATTTAAAAACTACATACACTCTACTCTTTACAGATAAAGGACATTCTTCCCGTGATACCCCTTTCCTCTTGCTAGTGGGGGTAGCTTTAGGACCGTACCTACCCTCTCGGGTTTACCAGTCCCCCGTTGCAAGCAACGGGATCGTTTAACAAGAGAGGGATGTCACCACCATGGAGGGACTGTTAGTGCAATATCTCTCCATGGCGGAAGTGCCTAGGCACATCCCCGCTTGACCCATTTAAGGGCAGGTTGAGACACGCTCAACCAGCGCGCAAAGTGATCCCACAAAGTGGTTAGATTTCCCTCCCGGGAGCTAGGGAAGGCTAGCTACCTAGCTCTGGGGAACCGCGCACGCCCAGCAAATGCGCTTCCAGCTACGGGCTGGCACCGTGGTTTAATTTATATTGCGAGTCTCCTCCCGCTCAACTCATGACCTCGGTCATTGGAGTTGTTGCTTAAAACACGGGCACTACGAATCTAACCTCAATGCAAGCAATTGGCTTGGAAACTGGTGCTTGCACCCATAGTTCAGTATTTCAACTCAAACGAGCTAGCGTGACATCGCACGCCCGATGGATCTACCTTTACTGATTGCTGTCCATTGCCTCAAGTACTGGTGTTCAGTAACCCAGGATACTAACAGGCAACCCCGCAAGGGGAAAGGATCAGGATAGGATGGTGGGGGAGGGATTTCCCAACTAGAGAGCCGAGGCTGATTGGCACCCCAAGGATGGGCGATGGTGACGCCACATACCCACGCCCAATACAGAATAAATAAACTAAGGTTTCCCGTCCCTAGTTAATTGGCGTAAGACTAGGGAGAAGGAAGAGTTTCAATACAGCTGCTCCCTTAGATTTTTCACTTCCTATGAGCCTCTACAGCTAACTGTCCGGTGATGGGCAGTGTTATCTGTGGCTAGAGAACACTGTTCGGAGACCAGGCAGTGCACTGAGAAGGCTCCTGGGGGGGGGGGGCACAATATATTTTTCAGGTCGCTATAACAATCTAACTAGGCTTTATAGTTGTTGTGATTGGTTCCGCAGAGCTGGTAAAGCATCAGAGATATTTTCCTATATGATAGCCTGCTTCTTTTTGGGGTCACCAACCGATTTCGGACGTTCGCCCAACATCAGGATGCTTTTTTCAAACAGTGTGTGATTCAGATTTGTACAGAGCAAATTTGTTTATTCACTAAGTCAGTGTATAAACTAATGCACCCTGATGATGGGCGAACGCCTGAAATCGGTAGATGTCCACAAAAAGAAGCAGGCTATCATGGAAAATATCTCTGATAACTAAGCTTCCTCTTCTAAAGTGCCATTTCAATATATTATCCATGTTATCGTCTACATAATATTAATAAGAATTTGATGTTTGACCAACATCGATTACACGATTATTATGTTATATTTCGGATGCACAAAAAAATACATTTTGCAGCTATATGTGAAAATTGAATCTTACCATAAATAAATAATAAATCAGAACTATGTTAAAAACTGTAGTAAAAGAAAACCGTATCAGGGAGAAGATTTTCAAATAAACTAACATAAATCAGAACTATGTTAAAAACTGTAGTAAAAGAAAACCGTATCAGGGAGAAGATTTTCAAATAAACTAGAAAATCACATAGTTTTTCTATATAACAACCAAAACTATGTATCTAATTTAAAATTAAAATTAATAATTAATAATAAAAAAAAAAAATTATTTAAATAAACGATAACCAAACTGTAACCTATCTATAACCTCGTATTTAATTTGTCTTTTTACTTTTTGTTTTACCAGTGTGCACCCTTATTATATTCTTTAAATTCTGGGGGAAAAAAAATTATTATCTATTAATCTTTTTTTTAATTTTAAAAAATATTTTAATTAATTTTTTAATTGTAACTATTTTTTTAGGGGTAAATTTTTTATTTTTATCATTTTTTTTTTTTTTTATTATTTTAATGTAGTTTAGGGTGAAGATCCCATTTGTATACATTTGGTACTGTCTAAGTGTTTATAGGTTAGGTATGTGTTTTTGGGGGTGATATTAAAATTTATATTTTCTAATAAGTGTATAGTGTTTTTTTAAAAATATATTAATCTCAAAAATGGGATTATTATATAAAATAAGTTTATTTATATAAACTTTAAAGTTTATATAAACTAATAAATAATTTTTTTTATTATAAAAATGTGTGTTCGAAAGGTAGGGGATATTAATTGAAAAAAAAATTATTTATTTTTTTTTTT
>JAAEAF010007877.1:0-28429 GCA_011037195.1 Triatoma infestans
GTCTGTGTGTGTGTGTGTGTATGTATGTATGTGAACAGCCTAGCTCAAAAACGAAAAATCGTAGAAAGTTGAAATTTGATATTCCGTTTAGAGGTCACCATGGGATCTGACTGTACGTTATCTGTAAAAATTCCTCAACCGGAAGTAACACTTTACTAGTTTGATTTTTTACTTTTTTGCGATTTTCTCAAAAATGGCTCCGACGATTTTCTTTAAACTTTAAACATCAACCACACATACAAAGAGCTTCAACTTTTATTAGAAACATTTCTCCGGGAAAATGCATTGAAGGGCACTTTTGGGGGAGGGGTGGGGTTAGGTTTCCATCTAAAGTGCTATTTTCAGTTTATTAGACAATTCTGCCATCTAAATAATGTTAATTAGAATTAAATATGTTGTTGAAATTCCGAGTTTGATAAAAATCGGATAACCGGAAGTGCGTTTACTTTACCACTTTTACTAAATGATTTTTTCACTTTTTCGCGATTTTCTCAAAAATGGCTGCGACGATTTTCTTTAAACATGATATATTAATACTCATACAAAGAGCTACAACTTTTATTTAAATCATTTCTCAAGGAAAATTCATTTAATGGCACATTTAGGGGAGGGTGGGGTTATGTTATTCTCTTAAGTGCGATCATAGTTGATTATACAATTCTATGACCAAACAAAATTATTAGAAATAAATAGATGCCCAAAATTATTAGTTTTAAAGAAATTTAGTAACCCGGAAGTGCGCTTTATTGAACAGGTTTTGCAGTTTTGACTAAATTTTGTTAAATTTGGTACCAACTATAAATTTCAATTATAAGTTTGAGAACAGGAGTAAGAGAACGTTGTGTGTGGTTTCACACCAGATTTTTTTTTTTTGTTATGCACTTTGTCAGATGTGTGTCTCATCAAATAACAGAAGTAAAAAACGCCAAATGCCAGACGAAAATATATTGAGGAGAGGGACATCATCTGTGATAGTTTTCAGTAACTCAAGAATGCACTTCAGAAGATAAAATGTCCGGTGGATCTAATATACCGATAAACAGCGATTACTTTGGGGAATGCTGCAGATGGGATATTTTAGTGTGGATTTTAGAGAACACGATCGAAACGATGATGTCGTACGGAATGGATGGCATTAAAGAAGAAATAGGCTCTAAAGCCTGTTGGGGAAATTCGGTATTTTTATTAGCATTCGGTAAGTAGGTTGTCAAAATTGGGCGAGAATGGAAGGTACATTTTTATTGGCCATAATTTTATATGGAATATAGATCATGTGCTTGTTTTTCATAACAATTAGTTAATTACTACTGTTATAAAAAGAATATAAAAGTTCAATACTCTCGACATTGATTTATTTCCACTTCGGAATTCAGTATTTAAGGCTGTTACTTACACAACCTTATTCAGTATAGTTAAGGCTGTTACTTACTCATGATGTAAGATCGCCCTTAACACTCAACAAAGCCCTTAAGTACGGTTTAGCTTATTTTAGCGTATTTTTTTTTAGCTAAATACGATTTAAACTTTTGGCTTTCAATGTGAAACGACCCTAAAGACGTTCATTGCAACTTGGGCGAAAAGTCGGTTTCTAGCAAAAAACTGACTATTTTAGCATAATACCGGTCTCGATCCGGAAACTCAAGTGTTTTTCATGAAAACTGCCGCGGAAACCTAAAGGATCAGTGGATTTATAGTTAGTAGCGAACCTAGGTAGCGAAGATTCAAACTAAATAGTGGTGGGAACCGTGAAGTGCTTATCACATGCCCCCAATAAAATTACCGCCTGGCCAGAGTTGGTCCTTCATGGTCTGTTCTGGCAAAGGTTGCTCCGAAGGGGAGCCAATCCGCCGTGTTTATGGTTTAGTCCGCATCATGTATTAAGTCGGGGCATTTTAAAATGTGCTCTTTGTCCAGGACTTCATTACGTCTGCACAGAGGGCATAGACGAGATTCTACTACACCGAAGTATATTTATATTGTATTATTCATTTTCTATCTAACATCACATCCCATCTTCCCCGTTTTGGACGGGCGTGGCCTTGTGGTCCTCTACAATTCCTATTTCCCTTTGAACGTGCATGGTAATCCCTCTTTCGTCCTTCCCCTCTTTCCTTTACCCTCTAGAACTAGGAACTTCAACCTCTAGCTTTTTCAGGACGGCGTGGTTGGCCCTGTCGTCTTTTCTTCTTCCTTGTTGTTCCTTTCAAACCTGCGAGGTGGGCCCTCTTCTTTTTCTCTTTTTACTTTTCATCTTTTAAACTGTAAAGGTAGAATTCTCGAGTTTTTGGTCAACTGTCATATTCACACAATAGAATAATTTATTATATCCCGATGTCGATCAACATCTTACACAGAGACAATAACCAGGATAAATCTCACGAATATTATATATAGAAAATCCCGATGAGGATTATTGGAAGTAACGAGATTTAATTATTATGGGGAAAGCTTTATATGTAGAATTTATTGTCCCCATTGTATTACACATTACGTATTTTTACATTCCTTGTGGGGATAAGTTGTTTGAGGAAATTATTTATTATCATTTGCCCCACACAATAACTACACTTTACTATTTATTACTAACTAGTTATATTGTTTAAAGAGAGATTTCTATTATTGTTGTTGTGGTTGGTTCCGCAGAGCTGAAAAGCATCAGAGTTATTTTCTGTGATAGCCTGTCTCTTTTTGTGGTCATTGACCGGTTTCTGGCGTTCGCCCATCTTCAGGATGCGTTTATCACGGAAAATATCTCTGATTTCTATGGTTATTTTATTTATTTTGCAACTGTATATAATGTACAAAAGCAAAAGTGATGAGAGCTAATTTGTATATATATATATAATAGTCAATACATATGTACATTATATCAACTTATATACTTGAGAGGTATGAACGACAACCAGCGATGGAAGCCGTTAGTTCGCTACTATGGCAAACTTACACACCAGCTACCCTAGAAGATCGGCGTTATACGTTAAGGTGGTCGCATGACCACCGTTGCTTCAGCTTCCGACGAGGATTTGTGAGAAAATTGTTCTGGTGAACTTATTCTGGATCAGAGGATTATGGTGACAATTTAATTTGGAATGGAATTTTGTATAGCGAAATTCAGTTAGCTGTAAGATGATTGGAATGTTTGGTCGTGGAATTGGAGACATTGAAGGTAATAATAACAACAAACTGCTCTTAGAATCTTAGATTCTAGGGTTTGATGACGTAGGTATATATTTTTTAAATTAGATGTATGTTGTAAAAACGTAAATAAAGAACATCGAAAGATTTATTTTCAACTTATTAGAACAAACATTACTTTATGGTGAAGAGAAATGGACAGTTGCTAACGGTTCGTATCATTGTATTTAATAATGGAATCAAACGCCGGGAGCAACATACGGCTCTAAAGCCTGAGGTAGCGGTTGGCCATCAACCTGATGTGCAAGATGGAAATATCTCCTGCGAACAAGTGTAGCGGCACATTTCGGCTGTCTTTGTCTTGTTACCAATCCTTTCTTATCACCACCAGCTTGTTCAACTATACCAGCTGAAATAAAATTTTAATTTGTTTTTATAAAACATCATTTCTTATATTAAAGTTTGTAAAGTTAGTCAATTGTTGCAAATAGTGGTAAAAGTGGCAGTTTCATAAGTATATATGTCATATTATATTGATTTTATACATAGATACGTATTATATATATATAGAGAGAGGGCGGGAGTCAGACAGACAGAGAGAATGAGAAGCTG
Organism: Triatoma infestans; assembly: GCA_011037195.1. Taxonomy (NCBI): domain Eukaryota; kingdom Metazoa; phylum Arthropoda; class Insecta; order Hemiptera; family Reduviidae; genus Triatoma; species Triatoma infestans. The sequence goes on from JAAEAF010007877.1 coordinate 3,748, forward strand.
AGTGAGAGACAGATAAGAAAATAATCATCAACGTTCTGTGTCCGCTGATCTTCAGAAAACATAGTGTTCAATGGAATATTTATTTTATATTTATTACAGATGTGCGCACTAATTTTACACAGGAAAGTAAATTATAATTATTAATATAAGGATATATATAAAAATAGACTTTATCAAGATGTAAGTATCCGTATTTTGAAAAATAAAAGACATATTTGTGCTCCAGGGAGGTTATCATTATCAGCACCCTCTGCACAGAAACAACACAATTGTGCGCAACCACTTATCCAAATCTTAATACACCAGAATGGCCTGCCGGTGGGAGCAGTATTAAACTCCAAACCCTTTAATATATCTACATTTAGCTACTGATTTCTTTATAGATATTCTTTAAACCAAATTTGCTAATGATATAATAACATATATGGAAGATGGGAATATAAAAAGAACAGTGCTAAGCATGAGCAGACGTCTGACAGAACTCTAGTTGTTTATGGCAATTATTAGGCGAAAAGTCAATTCATGCTCTATGACGTTTAATTCAGTCTTAAATGCAAATTATCAAATTTGAGCTTCATGCGTCTTTTCGTTTTTAAGATATTTTGTTTACACACACACACACACACACACCATTCGCAAAAAGCATTTTTTCTTACACACTGGACTCAAAACATGTATTTCCGATGAAAACTAAATTCCCAAAATTTGACACGATTCCAATACTTCCTCTTCTTACTAGACAGTGCGAGAGACAATGGTACAGAAATTTTATTCGCGTCAATTCACTTTTATGATTTATTGTTAATGTTTAAAATTACTCTAAATAAAAAATCATAATAAAATTATAAACCTTGTGTTTTAAAATCACTGAATGCCCAAATCATTTCGCCAATAAAAGAATTATTCTGGTTTCTCACAATATCGAAAACTTCAAAATGCCGTGATAAAAAGCTGATTTGATATTCTTCAGACCATGGCCATTCAGGATACTAAAGATAAAGATAATTAATTTATCTAATTGTAATCAATTATTAATATATATCTATATTCTATATAGTTTGGACATATAGATCGAATACATAATAAATTAACAACTGGCTGCAATTACTATGTGCATTCCTGGTAGTGCATCCGCACCGTATTCCATCATAAATATGGGTTTAGCAAATTTCTGTTGCCAAGCTTCTAGTTCCTTCAACAAGGCTGGCTTGATAGCATCCAACACTCCAGGATAGGTGCACCAGCCGTAGTACGCGTTAATGCCTAAAATATCTAAACACTGTGCCTAAAAATATATTACAATTATTTTTATCAGGCAATGGTCTTTTTTTAAAATAGTTTTTAACACATTTAGTGAACATTAAGTGGAAGGAGTTTGCTTACCACATTTCCGTTGTACAGATTGTATTGTGTGAGACGGGCAGTCACCGGGCGTATACTATCCAATGTTTTGATATGAGCGATCACAGAACTATAATTAAATATTTTGTTTATTTGCAGCATTTAACTGATTTCATTTGATCATTTACTTAATTATTGAATATTCGCAACATACCTATAATAGTTATCATAGTCTTCTCCTGCCGAAATTGGACTACCAATTGACCACATTATAACAGAAGGTCGATTTTTATCACGCTGTATTAATTCTGTAATGTATTGCTTGTGTTTTTCCAACATATCTGAATTAAAATATCTAAAACAGTTCATAATCAACGTTAACATTAAAGAAAGGGAATGTAGCGCACTGTACTAGCTTGAAGCCTCTTCCACAGCTCATTGCCCTTTGATGGAGGCCAGCAATGCACTGAGAAAACTCCTGGGCCATAGATGTTGACATGCCCAGTAAAGTAAAAGAAATATATATATATAAGAAATAATGTTAAGTTTTAGTCCCTAAAACTGTTATTAATCTAATGTAAAGCTTCCGGCAGAAAATCTAATGATTTTGGACGACCTTAAATTTTGCCAATCGACAAACTTAACGGAGTCGATTCGAAACACACGGCTGTTTCAATTATCATGAAGTTTTGGATTGCGAGAAGGCGTGGAATTGTTAGCTATTGTCACGTATTTTTACAATGTCACAACCATCCAGCAAAAATTCCGCACTCATATTCTGGCCGTTCTTTGCCATTCTGTTGACTCCTTTTTTTAGGCAAATCTTTCGAACGAATTTTATTTACTTTCATCATTATTGTGTTCCTCCCATATTGTATATTCCAATGAAGTAAGTACTGTGTTGAGTATGGACGGCACATATGTCCGTTTTGAAGAATGTATCATTGACAAATGTAAGGGTGATGGAAAGGACTGTTCTTTGTCCTCTGATTCGTCATGTTCTTAAGATTTTACCAACATTTAAAACGGTCTTATTGCCTTCTTTTTTCTTTTTTTTTGTTGTAAACTTTGCTTAAGTGAATTTCTTTACTAAGCTTCTGCCACAATACTCTTTAGATTTACTAACTAGTCTTACTGCCTCTCAGAACAGAGGAAACTCTGTTGACAAGGACAGCATTTTTTGTTGAGGAAACTCCACAGTTAACAAGGACAGCATTTGCGAAGCCTTGGTACCTATTCGCAATAGCTGACTCGGAGAATAGAGCCATTAGTTCCATATGACAAATCGTAAACTATTCCACATTTGACTTCCAAGATGCTTTCACTTTTCATCCGGCTTAATGCGGCATCACCCACGGTTTTTAACTCCATCTTTGCTATGGTTATTATCTAGCCAGTAGGATGGATCAAGCCTTAGTAGATTTTACCAAAATAAAATAACTGTTTGTTTGATACCTGTCTGCACAAACTTAACACAATCTCAGAACATGGGTGGTGATTCTGAAGTGTTCTAAACCACTTTTTCCAGACGTAATAGCCAAGAACTCTCCACCATATTCAATGGTGGGGCGCAGTAGCTAGTGGAAGGAAGCAAAGTACATTTTGATGTGCACTTGTTTGTCACGATTTGTTTCTAGAGGAGATAATCTTTACACTCTTATTTATGACTTCTTTATGTTTTCATATTTTTGTTTCAAAAAACATTTCCATGTGAATAGGTGGCTAGTTTGACGTGATAAGAAATTAAGTTGCGTTTATTTGACAACAGATTTTTGAAATCAACTTATGTCAGAAGAAAACAAAAAAATGAATAGAATTAAGAAGGGCCTTTGGAGTATGTTTAGTAAATATGAATGGAATAAACAGAACTTATATTTCGTATTTATGGAAATGTTATTAAAAAAAAGAAAAAAGGAAAATTTTTAAGCATTACATGGACAGTTACCAAAAGGTCCTCTCAAACATTCGATTCAGTACAAGACCTAATCGTTTACTAACCGAGACGAGAACGGGCACTCGTCTATAATAATTACGCCCTCATCTGCTGCAAGCATTACTTCTTCATGAAGAGGGAAATTTGCCGAACGGAAGGTATTGACACCCAAATAACTCAACAGACTTAGATCTCTGTGCAAAAGCACTGTATTAAATCCTCTTCCTCTGATCTGAAACAAACATGTAGTCATATTTTTTAAAATTTTAATATTAGAGACAACTTCCTGCCATTGCGCCTGAGTTATGCAACCTCAAGGCCAATAGGATTTGAAAGAGTTGTGTTCTAAAGGTGTGTATTGGATTCTATAAATGTTTAGATGTTGAGATGTATTTAGATTACAGTTTTAGGAGGACTTTTGTGGGTTCCTTTGGAGGTATTTTTATGAGGTCTTTTGCGTGGTGTATAGACTGTAAGTACAAAGATGTTGTGATCAATGGTGTTGCTAATTCATTAATAATTCTAAAGCACAATTTTGATATACGACAGCGAATCTCCTTCAATGAAGTAATTTCTTAATACATACATAGACAAATTTCTTAATTCATTCATAGAGAAATGATCTACTCACATCTGCATCATTACTACCTCCCACTCCTCTCAAATATACGGGTTTATTATTGATCAATAGATTAGTAGCTGTAAAACTTATTTTCCGTATCCCAAACGGAATTCTGTAAGTATCCTGTATTTTTGCACCGTCTATCGTGGTGTTCACTGTAACCTAATTAAATGGCACAATACAATTACTTGATATATTGTAATTATTCACCACCTTATTGTCTCTTAGATAATTGTGTGGCGGTATTACTTGAAAGATGTACATATATCCAGGAGATTGACTCATATATAATGGCCACCACAGTATAGCATCTGAGATTTCAATGATATCAGAGAACATACACCTTCCTACTGTTTTTACTTTCTCTGCTACAATTGTACCCATCCCATCAAGTATCCTTATTGTGAAGGTAATATATTTAAATGTATGCAAAGTTTCACAGCTAACAATGAAATTAACAATACCTAGAAATTTTAGAAATTTATTAGCATGAGAATTGTAAACTGTTTATAAATGTTATATATTTAGGTTGCACGCATATACGTGCGGATTGTGATTTTTTTCTAAATTTTCAAATTCGAGTTTTCTGGAAATCATTCAAAATAGTATTTTTCAGAAAAATTGTCCGTGTATGCGTGCGTGTGAGTGTGTATTTATTTCAAAAATGAAAATATCAGAAAGTTTAAACTTGTCGTTTCGTTTATGTACATCAGATAGAGTACGGCTTAAATGTTTTGATCAATCGATTTTTTTTTTTTTTTTACTTTTTGACGTAATGATTTTTCAAAAAATGGCCCTGATGGTTTTCTTAAAATTTGGTGAGGATACCAGATTAGATTAGATTGCAAAAGTGGAGCCCTGCCTTCTAGTGCGCCCTGCATTAAGTAACATGTACGCTCTTGCTTTGTTAGTAATACTATTTTTGAAACAAACATTTAAAAGGATTTTTGGCACACCACCCCACGCTCACATTTAATATATTAATATATAACATTCCCCAGAGTTCCTCTCATTGCGATTCTCACAGTTCTAATTGAAAAGTTTGCTTAAAAGTTAGATTTTGTATTATATCCATAGTTGTGCTTAATAGGTGTAAAACCACATGTTACTAATTGTTAGGTAAACTCCAGAAACTTCCTACAATGTAGTTTTCCAAAAAAAAAAAAAAAAAAAAATGAAATTTTGAGATTTAGATCTTTATAAGGGATGACATATTAGACATTTCTTATTTCTAGTGTAACCAAGTTCCCTCCCCTCAGAAACTATTTAACATGAATTTTCCCAGAAAAATATTTTAAATGTAAATGATATAACCACTTTTTTTTTTCAATTCGTGAAAAGAAAAGGTTTTGCATACAGTGCCCACCGCATATGTACTGTGACGTTAGGTCATGGAGTACGTATGTTTTATTAATCGAAAAATATTACGATAGTGATGGGTATTAGTGATACTACAGAGGAATGGGGAAGGCAACGAGCTGTTCCTGAAGAGGAGAAGCAGTATTCAGTCTAGGCCGAGAGGATGTCCTTATCTATTAGATGCCGAAATTGAGAACGAGAGGCCGCCAGTTTTGAGATGAAACTCGAAATGTAATATAACTCAATTATGTAAACCAGACAACGGAGCTGAAAGAAGAATCACCTCCTATTATTTGGTCCAGCCAACCTAGAGATTCTCCACTTCACGCCAATCGCCCTACGAGGAGAAAAGGTACTCTGTGTTGTCCGTCCAAGATGTCTCCTTCCTCCTCTGTCAGGCTGTCTGTCTACAGTGCCCAAACCCTCTATATAAACTTTTAACTGACTGTCTTGTAAATAAAAATTATTATTAGCTATAAGTCTGTCAATGAAAACCTAGTTGTAAGTCCTGTGTGTCTGAGGCCGTAATTTCATATTTTGTATATTTAGTAATAAGTATATTTTGTGTTTCTATTTAAATAAGAGGATCAGAAACATAGTTTTGTATCATATCAGTGTTTCCTGTTAATTATTTGTTATTTATTAATTATACGTAGTAATGCGGCCCGAATTAAATTTCTGTTGCTTGTATGAAGGAAATACCGTTTAATAAAATTGCGTTTGTGAACGGCATACCCCTCTATTAACTGACCTAGTCTGGTATTACCCTTCCCCTCCTCGCCTAATTGCCTCCACCTTCTCTGCGTTAAGTAAACACTTAACGTCGCAGTACATTACATGCGGTTTCAAATGAAATCAAATGTCAAATGAAATTGAAAACCGATTTTAGAAAGTATAGTAATAGTAAAGTAGAACTTCCGGTTAAAGAATTTTGCCATATAACTTCCTGTCGGCGATGTAATGGTGATACCCAAACGGAATATCAATTTTCCTGTTCCTTTGTTTGTTTTTTCGTTGCTGTGCTGTTCACCTATTTATTCATATATATACATACACTCACAAATTCCCCCACCAAAATATTTTTCAGTTTCAGAGGTCTTTTTAGCCCTACTCACAGGGGAGGATTTGAACTACCAAGAGAAGACATTCTTTTAAGAGATAGAGTCTAAATTCTGCGTTCAAATAGGAAACAGGATACCAGCCTACCACCAGAGCAACGCTCACATACATAACCCGGGAGAACTCGCACCGTGAGATTTTCTCTCACGCTTGAAGAAAAACACTCATAATCCGGAAGTGGGAGTAGTTGGAGGTCCCAAGTTTCGTCTAGCTGAGCTTTTATCTTTTGTTATATTTTACCTCTTGAAATATTTTTCCTCTCAGTCTTGTGTTAGCTTTAGGAGAGGAAGTTAAACAAAAATATTCTAAACCGTGAGTGAATCTCTCACGCGCTAGTGTTCGCGTTACGTTTTTATAAGTAAGTAATTTTCTGTTTGTATAACATTTTTGGTTTGCTGGTGACACAAAATTAGTTTTCCTTTTGAATTTTAGATTTTTTAAATTCAAATGAGTCGTGGCAAACATATGGCCGAGATGGGGAAAGCGTTGTACGATCTCCGTAAGTGGCATTTTTCAGGATATTTATTTACTTTATATTTTCCTGGTAATTTTATTTATGTTAATTTTTTTCGCTTAGAATATTTGTCATGGATTCCTGATCCCGAACAGGGTAAAACTGAAGTTCTCCCCAACCTTGTAGACAACGAAAACCGCTTTGATGCTCGGAAAGCTTCGAAAACCGGAAAGTGATTCAGAACAATCAGGGATAAAAGAGAAAGATGAACTCGAAAACGACGATCCTCGGAAACTGCTTGTTTGGTAACGTCAAAACTACATTTTGGCATGTTTCCGCTCCCCACGAAAATGTGCACAGAAGGAAACAAAACATCGTTATCCATCTTCCAGGTGTGAAAACTATTGCAAAGCAAGCTAAATCTTCGTTGGAATGTTGGAGTCTTTTTTTTCCTGATTCCATAAGAGAGGTACAGGATGAATTTATATCCAAATGTAAACAAAATTACTAAGTTGGTGAATACTGTACTATAGATGAAATGTTGGAACCGTTTCGGGGACGTTGCGATTTTCGGCAATACATCCCTAGTAAACCAGCAAAATATGGCCTCATTAGCAGATGCACGTACACCAAAATGTGCTACCTGTCCAAAATGTGCTGTTACTGAATAATTCAACACAAATTATATTTTTTATATTGAGTTTTGCTCGTTTTTTTTTGTTTTTTTTATAAGTAAAAAAGTGTGATTTATATTTTTTATATGATATTTGTTTAAGTTTATGTGTGTATTTATATTTATAAATATGTCATTTACTTAATTGGTATTTAGAAGCTAATAATATTATTATGTGGTGAAAAAATATGAAAATTGGGGTGTGAGAGAAAGTCTCACGCGCGAGATCTTGCTATTCATATTTTCTAGCGAGTTCTCCCGGGTTAAGGAGCGTCCGCTTGAGAAGAAGTCCCAGAGTTACGTTCACACACTCAAGCAGAATAAGATGCACTGAAGAAAAACGCTCCAGAAAAAGATGACTGTAGCCTACTACACACAATTACCTTGCAGAGGTTCCACGCACGACTCTCGCCATACCAGAGGTTAAACTTCAAGTCTCTACAGTTCTACATTACTTCTCAAACTTTTCCTGCCGAAAAATTTCTCCCTACGATAGCACTTTACAGAAAAACATAATCCTACCTCTCAACCAGAAACCTTCTTAAATGACATTAACAGAAGAAATGTTTAAAATAAATGTTGTAGCTCTTTATATGTATAGTATACATACCTACTTTAAAGAAAATCGTTGGAGCCGTTTTTGAGAAAACACCAGAAAACTGAAAAATACATTTTTGTATAACGCGCTTCTTCTGGTCATGCAATTTTTTTCAAAGTCTGAATTTCAACAGCACATTCAATTCTAAATTAATATTATTTAGATGACAGAATTGTATAGTAAACTGAAATAGCACTTTAGAGGAAAACCTGACAATATCCCTTCCTCAAAACTGCCCTTAACTGAATTTTCCCTGAGAAATGTAAGTAATAAAAGAGAATTTTCCCTGCAATAAAAGTTGTAGATATTCGTATATGTACTTGATGCAAAAAGTTTCAAAAAAATTGTTTGTGCCATTTTTGAAAAATGCAAATAAGTGGAAAAAACACCCAGTAAAGTGGTATTTACGATTTAGAAATTTTGACACGTAATCCATCCACAGTCGGATCCCATGATGATACCTAAACAGAATATCAAGTTTGTACTTTCTACGATTTTTCGTATTTGAGTTATGCTGTTTAGATACATACATACATACATACACACACACAGACCATTTTCTAAAAAGCACTTTTGTGGGCTCAGGGGACCTTAAAATGGATATTTCCGGTGAAAACTCGACTCCGAAAATTTGTCACGATTGCAATACTTCCATTTAATACCATTTGAATAAAGAGAGAAAACTCTTTTATATTATAGATATTTTTTTAAACTATGAGTAAGAAAAAGTAATATGGCGAGGAAAAATGACTATCACATTGAAGAAAATTGATTCTCCATGACTCGACTTTCACTTCATTCAATGTTTATTAGTAAACACTGTTAGGCCCGCACCGTTCAATGTCAAGGTTAGCTACCAGAAAATAATCTGTGATGAATTGCTATTGTTCTAATGTTTTATAATTTAGTTTTCGGACATTTATATTAAACTAATTTCATTTGCTAGGATTACAACCTCATTTGCAGCATTCACCGCCACTAACAATATAAGTTTTCTTTATACAATATAAAAAAGAAAAGTTTGACCACAGTTTTTAAAAGAAATCTCGTTAAGAAGAAAAATCATTCTTCACTATAGTTAATTGCGGCTAAAGGAGTTTCATCAAATCTTAGATTTGCATAACTTGTATGCAGCAAACAAATATCAAGTTTGAGTTCATGCTATCTTTGTTATTAAAAAACACTTGAGTTTCCAGGTTAAGACGGCGTCAATGGTTTGCTAAAAAAAAAAAAACGACGTTTCAGCCATGTTACAATGAGCCTCTTCAGGGTCGTTACACCTTGAAGCCAATAAATCACTGAGCCTTGATAGAGAAGGGACGTGGAGGATCTTTTTTTTTTTTTGTGTTTGGACATCCTGGTAATTGATTAAAAGCATTTCATTTGACTGCCTTTGAAGTAACCTCCAAACATATAAAATGAGAACATTCAATTCGGAAATTATGATACGATCGAATACTTCCTGTGCCAACTTATAAATGCAAAATCGAGTAAAACATTTCAGACAAATCAGAAATTATAATGAAGTATAAGGCTCACCTTTGGCTCCAATGTCTGTTGTCAGGGTAATGTCGTCCACATATAGTGTAGGAGTGGTGTAAATGTACACTGAGCCATCAATGCCGGCGTAGTGGAAGTTACGAAAAGGGAACGACTGTCTAATTATTGTGCCGTTTGATCTAAAACAAAAACAAAAATTATCTAGTGCATTCCAGACTTTTTTTACTGAAGTTATACGTCGACCAAAATTACCTTGACCCTAGGAATGAGATCACCAGAAACGGTGTACAGTCAAAGCAAAGATGATAATGCCGTAACAAATATGATATGGGGTTGGGAAGTTGTTTGTTTACTATTCTGGCACACCTGAGAATGTTTATTCCTGATTTTTTTTTTTTTTTATTTAAGGCGCGTCAACATCTAAAGTATTGGCGCCTGGAGACTTCTCAGTGCTCTGCTAGCCTCCGGACAGTGTTCTTTTGTTACAGAGCTGTAGAGGCTCCTAGGAAGAAATAATCTAAGGACAGCGCAGCTGGACTCGAACCCGGGTCCTCCGCATAGGAGTCCTCTACGCTAACCACTTAGGTATTCCCTTCCATATTCCTGATTTAATTTATGTTATATTACAAGTAGCGGCGGCGGTGTTAAAAATTATTAATGTAATGTTGTATACGCACAATAATAAACACAATTTCTCCCACACCCACCCAAACCGCTTCGATTCTTCAATAATATTTCATTAAATTTTATCAATAGATGCACTGCCCCCGCTCAGCGGTGTTGGATTCATGTATTTCGAGCAGTGAGAAGTGCAAGCGAATATAGGTGAGTCTAGACGTAACTGACCTAACGTAATAATTCTGATACTGTCTTAGGTAATGGTGACATTTCTATCTCTAATCTAAAACGTTAATGAAGTAATTCTATTTTTTTAAAGAATGCATTCGCTGTCGAAATATAATTTGTAAATTTTAATAAGTTCAATTGCGTTTGTTTAATGATATGAGTGCTATGATGTCATTTAGAGTACTGATTAAAAGTCATTTTAGAGGAAGAAATGTCCTTTGAAAACAATGCATTCTTCCTGAGCAATTATACTAATATATATACTAATGTAACCTCTTAGTATTAAGTTATAGTATTTTGATTTTTTATGTACTCAGTGAGTTTCTTCTACTTTCGTACAGTGTCGGCTGTAGTTCCTTTAACTTTTCTAGGGTTTAAGAAATTTCGCATGACCTATATTACAATTATAGTTACAAAAATTATAAAAAGAATTTTTTTTCTTAAATTTTCAATTTTTGCTTTGTGTTTAATTAGTTGTTCAAATATATGTATAGACGGTGCAACTATGCATTACACTTGTTGGTATAATTTAGCCATGCCTTATGGAAAAGATATATCTCTTAAAAATTGGCTGAATGGTTTTATAAAAGAGGCGGATTGATCTTAAAGGTTATTTTATTGTCGCCGAGAGTACAGCCGGAAGAGTGAGACAAACATTGGATAGGAAAAAACGGAAAATGTCACTTCAATTTAACTATATTTTTAGTTGCCCTGGCAGAGCATCAACTTAAATGCCAGTGGCGGATTCAGATATGTTTTTCTGAAGGGGGGTTAACAATTCTTTTATGATCCGGAAATTTTATGTGAAACAAAAGGGGAATAAATGCTTTAGCAGTAATTCCTAAAAGTAATTTCTTCTTTGGGATGGTGGATAAATGGAAATCATGAAAATATTGCAGTTTTCTGCTTTCTTCTTTAAGCAATAAGAGAATTTTTTTTTTTTCTTTTATTAGGTATTTACAACTAGAGAACAATGTATCTAGTAAATCTGATGAATGAAACTATGTGCAAGAGTGGAGCAGCTGTCCATTGACAACTCCCCGAAATATTTTCATTAAGTGAGGAAGGAGGTGTATAACGGAAAATAGGGAATATGGATGAGAAGAGCTTTGGAAAATATTAGGAAGGATTTAGTGAAAAGGTTTAATAGGAAAGTTAGGTCTGAGAGGGGAAAGATATTTACATTATATACATATTTACATTTGTTTGTTACTCTGTCAGAAGATCTCTCGGCCACTGACGTTTCTGGGGGTTTTCCAGGGATGGAACGGGAAGAAAGTTCTTGGATTAAAGGGTTATGATGGTCTGGGAGGGATGCATGGAATTTTTTGTATCGGGATAAAATAAGGTCGCGGACAAAAGGGATATTTAGGTCTTTGTGAATCATGGAGTTAGAAACATAGAAAGAGGCGTTAGTGACTTTACAAAGGATTTTGGATTGGAGGGTTTGTAGCCGGAGATAATTGGAGCGCTTGGTTGAGCCCCACACTTTGATTCCGTACGTCCATAGAGGCTTGAGTACAGTGTTGTAGATTTGTACTTTGTTGTCCAGAGAAAGACGAGAACATCGGTCGAACAAACGCGAGAGTAATTTGTATCGTCGATTTAGTTCCGTCCCTTGAGTTTCGTGTGAGGATTCCAAGTCAGTCTTTGTCCAAGTAGAGTCCTAAGTAGCGAACTTTATCAACAGTAAATAAGAATTGTCCGTCAAGTTGTCCTGGAGGAATGCAGAGTGAATGTAATATGATAACATTTGTTAATATTTAAAATTTAACTCTCCACTTCCTGGACCATTCGGCCAGGGTGTTGAGATGGGATTAGAGGGCACGGGTAGCGATAACGGGATCTTCATGGGATGTAAGGATAGCGGTGTCATCACCAAAGGAATATATGGATGTTTGTATTGGTAGAAATATCGCTTGTGTGTATTGTGTAAAGTAATGGTTGTAAGATGCTTCCTTGGGGGACTTCTGCCTTCACGGGATGGTGGGAAGATAAGGCAGTTTTTTCTGAAATACGGAAGAATCTTTCAGAGAGATAGGATCGGAGGATAAGGTAGTAGATGAAGGGAAGGATGCTATAGTGGAATCAGATGTCTTAAAGAGGATTATGATGCGATGAATGGTTGGGAGTTAGTTAGCAATTTTTAGAGAGTTGTTACTCGAAATATGAACTACTAATTTACGATAATAGACTATATTTTAACAATAATTTAAACGTTTGAAAAGATATAACTACAATTAATTTAAAATGATTAAATGGTAACTAGAATGCATAACTGTAATGATGGAATATATATAGGAGTGTTTGTTGACCCTTGTACATCGGCCAGGTGGCTTCTGTACACTGACCGTATAATGACCTTTTGAAAGGGTTTTAGCGGTGTGTCTTTGGCGGTCCCTTTGACCGTGTACTGACCGCGACTCTTGACCTGAATAATAGCGACTGGCTGGCACCACTAGTTATAATTTTTATAATTTAAAAATGATATCTTTTCCTTCTTGTTATCACATTACAATGCATTTGAGTTTCAACTGAAGGCCGTCGTGCCAGACTCTATCAAACGCTTGTGATATGTCTAGAAATGCACCCGCGCAGTATTATTTACGCTTAAAGGAGGATCGTATAGCTTCAACAACTCGGTGGCACTGTTGGATTGTGGAATGGTGACGGCGGAAATTAAACTGGTGATTGGGAATAACTTTGAGGGGTTCTAGGATTGAATGTAATCTTTTTAGGATTAATTTCTCTAGGATTTTTCCGAGGAAGGGGAGAAGCATGATAGGACGATATGGAGACGGTAAGTGGCTAGGTTTGTTGGTTTGGGAATCATCTTGATTATGGACGTCTTCCATAAAAGAGGAAAATAAGTTGTTCTCAGTACGGAGTTATATATTTGTGTTTTGTAAAAAATTGCATAATAGTTGGTTTTTGAGGATAGTTGGTGTAATGAGATCATGCTCAGGGATTTATTCTTAGGAAGGTGTTGAATAATGAAGTGAACTTCTTTAGGATGAAAGGCTTTTGGTGGCAAAAAAGAGAAATGTTTAAGTCGTTAGTAACAGTGAGTACAGTGTCATTGTCGATAATGTCTTGGTGAGGAATAAATACTGTGGAGAGGTAGGTAGCGAACAGTTGAGCCTTCTCATCATCTGATATGGCCCAACTACCGTTGGCTGTTTGGATTGGGTGAGATACGGATTTGTAGGATAGTATATTTTTGGTTGCTTTCCAAAGTGATTTGTTTTCTGTTGTCAGGTTTGATGTGTAGTATTGTAGTCGGTCAGATCTTAGGTTTTGTAGCTCAGTTTTCAGTTGTCGAGTAAGTTGGTTAAGTTTACGTTTGTCAGATGGATAACGAGTTTGTTGCCACCTGTTTCTTGCCTGTCTTCTGTTAGTTAGTAGAGTGCGAATATGCGGAGGAAGATAAGTTTCTGTAGTTTTTGTAAGTGTCTTTGCTTTGCTACTTTTCCACATGGCTTGCTGAATAGAGTGAGTTAAATGGTTAACTGCATCGTCTATCTCTTTTGGATTTTTCAGAGATATATTAAGATCTAGTTTTTGTTCTAGTAGTGTTTGGAATAACTTCCAGTCGGTAGGTCCTCTAATTAGTTTAGTCGGAGAAGGAACAAGGATAGATCTAGTACCTAGTTTTAGGAGTACTGGGCTGTGGTCTGAGGATAGGTCATTCAAGGAAATCACCTCGGCATGAAGGGATAAGAGGCGGGAAGTTATGAAGAAATCGATAAGGTCAGGACGCTTGTTGGGGGAAGATGGCCAATAAGTAGGTTCGGAAGGAGAAAGATAGTTGAGGTTTAATGAGGACATAACATTTAAAAGAGTACGGCCGCGCGTTGTTGTGGTGCGGGAACCCCAGTAAGGATGTTTTGAATTGTAATCGCCACCAGAGAGAAACCTAAGGCCTAAGGATTGAAAGTAAGTTAGGAAATTTTGTTGGTTTATAATTTTGTTTGGAGGACAATATACACTAGCGATATTGAAATGGAAAGGGTGATTGCAAAGGGTAATTATTGTGGCTTGAAGATAATCGGTTGATTGAGAAGGGTGAGGATAGTGTGCAAGGGAGTTTCGGATAAATATGGCAGTGCCTCCTTGAGCAGTGTTGTCTGGGTGGTCAGTGCGATAGATTCTGTAACCGTTGATGTGAAAAGTTGTCCGATTAGTCAAGTGCGTTTCTGTAATTAAGGCAATGTCAATTTGTCGGTCATGTAAGAGTAATGTGAGTTCGTCGTAGTGGGAACTCAGACCATTGGCGTTCCATAGCAGAATTTGAAGAGAATTGTGAGAAAGGAAAGTTATCGGAAATTTTAGGAAGTAGTTCAGTAACTACTGCGGTAAGTAGGGTAATAAGAGGGTTAATTAGAGATTTGAAATCATTGAGGAATGAAGTAAGTAAGGAGGTGATACCAGTAGAGGATGAGGGAGGAGGGATGTACGATGAGTTTGGAGGAGGGGGGATGTAGGAAGAGATTGGAAGATTGGAAGACTGAGGTGGAGCAGTGGCGCGAGCGTAACTTAATGATGCACGCCTGTTACTGGATGAAGGTGGTTTGCTTGCTTGGGCGGTTGGTAGCTGAGAGCGTTGATGTAAATTAGTGGTATTCCCTCGCAGACGGAGCAGTTCCTGATATGTATTGCAGAGTTTGTAGTTAGCTGGGTGCTCTTCAAGACAGTGCATGTAAGTAGGTGGGGTTTCTTTTTTCTTTTTGCATTCCTCAGTAGAATGCAGACCTGTACACTTCACACATCTTGCGACGTAATTGCAATAGCTCGTGGTGTGACCGAAGTCTTGACAACTTTTGCACTGGGCGATGTCTTTCTTTTGTGTGGTTTCTCAACTCTTATTCTCGTGTAATAGAGAGCGTTAAGAGAAAATATTTTTTTGTTGCTCTCCTGTGGCACTAAGTCCACATAGAACAGCGGTAAGGGTTGTTTGGTGGCTGTTTAAAGGACATTGGTTTACATTTCTAACTTTAAAGCCTTGTTCCTCTAATTCATCTTTGATAGCGGTAACAGGTGTAGAATGATGTAAATTTCTTATTACCACTCTAAATGATTTGTCCTGCTTTAATTGGAATGTGTGGAAATCACAGTTATTTTCCTTTAGATATTTGACAATTTCCTGTAATCATCTGCCGTTTCCATTTGTAATGCCATATCATTGACCCTTGATTTACAAAGGAATTTTTTATTTCCTGTTACTTTAGTTATAGTATTACAGAGACGTTGAATATTTGTAACATTTTTAATAAAGATTGGGGGTGGTTTAACTGTTTTAATTGATGTTTGATTTACTTCCATCTCATCCTCTTGAGTGTTGGTAGCAAGAGCTTGAAATTTATTGGGATGTGTGAAGTCAATGACTGGGATGTAGTAAGTTTCTGAATTGAAGAGTTAGCCATATTTTGATTTTTGTCGGTTTCAATAGCCTGTTTTGCCTTCTGAGAGCGAGTGATCATTTTATTTTCAATTTTAATATTATTATTAATTAATTTTTTTTTTTTTTTTTAGGAGGAGAATCTCCTCCTGAGGATGGCCTTTTAATTATTGATGAGCTTGTAGAAGCGCTGACATTATTTAAAGAAGCGAAACCTAAATCAGCAGATTCACTTTCATCCATTTAAATTTAAAAAGAAAGTTGGAGTATAAACTTACTATTTATCTAGTTGAGAAGAATTAAAGTTCACCTTGCTTGCTGTTATTCTCTCGTCTCACTCAGAGTAGAGTGAGAGAGATAGAGTTCTCCCCACTCTATTTGTCAACTTGT
This sequence comes from Triatoma infestans, assembly GCA_011037195.1. Taxonomy (NCBI): domain Eukaryota; kingdom Metazoa; phylum Arthropoda; class Insecta; order Hemiptera; family Reduviidae; genus Triatoma; species Triatoma infestans. The sequence continues at coordinate 19,981 of JAAEAF010007877.1, forward strand.
TTGTAGCTCTGTCCAAAATTGTTCTAACTATTTAGCATTATTGAAATAGAAGTTAATTAAATATTAATAAAACAGAAACTAAGTAATTGTAAAAAAGAGAATAAATAAATAAACAGAATATTCACTGAACTGGAAAAAAAAAAATAGAGTTCAGAAAATGAAAAATAAATTTAAGAAAAAGTACTTTTAACTAAGTAGAACACCAAAAGAGAACAGAGTATGTGGACACATGTGAACACTATGCTGTCTAGTTTGGAACTAAGCAACAAGAGAGAGAAAACATTCAAATGACCCAAAACAATAATCAGTATGTATCAAATAGAAAGCAAATCTAAACAGAGTATACTTACGTTTCTATTTCTTCCACATCACCAGAGGGTATTGTATAATCTGTCAAAGTGTTATTTACGGACACAGTTAGCAGGTTTCCTAGGCCATAATTTAGGATCGAGGTCACTTCTGCTAGGAAAGGCAACGATCCAAACTCATGAGTGGTGACGTGTTGACCGTTTACCCACTAAACAACAAATAATTTTTTCTATGACTTATGACTTTCTATTTCTTTTCTATGACTTCCTATGGCTTACAAAATAATTATGATAAATACTTATTGGATAAGAATATAAAATGTCTATATATTAAACGCTGAATTCGAATGCTTATAAATGTCTGTTTACTACCTTAATAAATAAATTTCTATTTTCACACAGCTAAAACTATCACAGATTTAAGAGGAATCTCGTTATTCCAGAATGCAGACAAATTTAGTAATAACATTCTAACTAATAAATACAACTATCATTACCACGTTGGCCAGGTAGTTTACACTGGAAAAACGAATCCATACTCTCAAACCATCCCAACATTTTGGAACATAAATTGTACGTTCATACCAGACAACTCCAACATGATCTCTGATATTCGCATCAACTGTCACATCATTATAACTGCTCGGCACGGGCATTGTAATTGTGGGGCCGCTCTGAAATTTTTATTTTGAAATAATAATTACTTACTAACCAATCTTTTCATTTCCCAAAAACACAGTACTAACTCCATGGTTCTACAAACCTGTGCCAATCTCTGTGCGTACCATTCATTTTGAATACCTATTCCAGGAATGTCTTCCAATCTGAAGTGCCAGCCGCCATCCAGTAATTTCACTTCTCTGCTCTCTGAATCATATGGATAAAGAATACCCCTTGCTTCAACTACAATGCTGCAGTACCATAATATAAAAAGTTTGCCTAACATTATGACATCTGAAATCTCAAATAATAACCAAAATAAATATAAAGAACACTTATAAAAAAATATATTCTGAGTAAATTTCATCTGTGTGAGCTGTAGTTCAAAGTTAACACACATTGGAGACAACGTCAGTATCAAACAAGGGAAGGAAAATGTGCGTGCGTATGGGAGGTGTTTCTATTGATATTTTATTTATAGCAATAAGTTTAAGGCACCGTCAATAATGTTTTGATCAAAAACAGCCTAAAGTATCACTTCACCGAATAGATTTTTTTATGATTTTTTGCGGATAATGGTGTGGTGCATTATCAAACCTCGGATATGCTATACATTTAAAATGTATATTTTAGTTTTCTAATTTGAATTAAACAGATCTACCAACTTCTATGAAATTGTTTGCTGATGAATTAATACTCTTATACTTCTAATATCCTTTTTTACTTAGTCATATTTTTGCTTTCTCTTTTTGTTATAACAGGGAATATTGCAATCATGACCGATTTTAAAATTAAGTTTACATCGAAATATCGATATTGGAGTGAACATATCATGGCTTTTATGGTTGAAGAAATAATTGTCAAGCACGATTTTATGTGTTCACCATAATTTGAGGGCAAATTTTGTTTCACCTATCTTGTTCATCAACAATTGTATAAATTAGGAAACTTACAAAATGTAAATGGGCTAACTTACTGTCCAAGCACAAGATGTTACGGTAATTCGATTGATTTTTCCTCAAAAGAAACCGAAAGGTGGCGGTCAATTTGACGTCATGTGTTATAATAAGGAAATGGAATAAGGAATAAGGAAGGAATAAAGGAATAAGTCGTTGTGATTGGTTCCGCACAGCTGGAAATCATCAGAGATATTTTCCCTGCTTCTTTATTTTAGCCTGCTTCTTTTTGTAGTCAAACAGTTGATAACATAGACTTGCCCGGAGCAAATTTAGTTGATACACTCTTGTGTGTACTCTATACTTACTCTTGAGTGTATCATATTGTTGATCATGAGTGTATCATACTCTTGAGTGTACCAACTAAATTTGCTCTGTGCAAATTTATGTTATCACACTGTTTGGCAAAAAGCAACCTGATGGTGGGCGAACACCCGAAGCCGGTCGATGACCACAAAATGAAGCAGGCTATCACGGAAAATAACTCCGACCAAGAGGAATAAGCGTTAGCATTATGATTAACAAATATATAAAATAATTATATAGTTTTCTGTAACGAGATAACACTGTCCGGAGGCTGCAATGCATTCTGAATGCTCCGGGCGCAATTAGATGTTGATCGGCCTTAAATTAATTAGAATTATATAACTTTTGGTACGGGCTGAACTAGATGTTGACACGCCTTCAATTAATACAAAATTGATTTGAATTAATTTGAATTAGACTTTTGGCAGATGATCAGATGATTATAAGCGGTGCTTTTGAGCATAATAATAATAAAACAGAAGTTATTCAGTTTATTGCATAGCTAACCTAAGCAGAGTACGAATGCAAGAAGGAGTCGATCAAATTGCACTCCTTTACTACTTTCAGCACTTAATTGTACCACTAAACACAACTTACTATAACTTCTCTGAGTTAAAATTTAGAAATATCTCTTAATACACAATTTATGAAATTAATACATTACTTACCACCAAAGATCTGAAAGGAACTGTTTTCAATCCACTTAGAAATGTGCATATTTAAACGAAATATTCTATTACAAAAATGTTATCAATTGTTAATTAATGCTATTGATAATAGCAAAGTGAAATTACGAAATTAAACAGTACATCAACCTCATTACCAAAGGTTGCATTTTTTTTTTGTTTTTCAATTAAAAATTTCTGTTATTTTTTCCACCATAATAACTTTCACTGCTTTATAATTAATTTACAAACCTAATTAGTGTATTCCAACGGAGGCAGTGGTACAGTAAATTATCACAAGTTTTCGCAAATTTTCACCTAAAATCCAATCCCAAGAAATGTTTTTAAAATTTCTTTTTGCGTAGGCTTCAAATTAACATAGAAGAGGAAAGTCATCAATATACACCCGCCATGTTTTCTTCTTTTTTTTAATTTCTCCAACTGCTTTAGAAGAAGTATTAAGATCGGGCTAGATTTTTTAAATTCAGTTTTCACTGGATGTAAAGTGGTTTTTAGGAAATTGTCTCTATGTGCGTGTGTGCGTGTTTATGTGCATATGTGTGAAACGAATATCTCAAAAATGAAAAGTTGCAGTAAGCTCAAACTTGGTATTCCGTGTAGCCACTACCATCGTACGAGACAAGAAGATTTCAGGCAAAATCCATTAATCGGAAGTGCCACTTTCCTGAATGTTTTTACTCCGCTTTACTGAATGGAAGGGCTCCAAATATTTTTTTATTTTTATATATGTACTGAATATATGTACTAAAAATTCATTTAAGGGCATTTTTGGTGGAGGAGGTGGGATTATGGTTTCCTCTAAAGTGCTATTTGTGATATTACATAATTCTATCATCTAAATAATATTATTTAATTAGAATTAAATATGTTTTGTAAATCCCGAGTTTGAAGAAAAGCACCGGACTACCGGAAGTGCACTTTACTGAAAGTTGTTTTTAGTTTTCTGTTATTTTCTCTAAAATGGTTCCAACGAATTTCTAAGGATAACTTTAATGTGCTATTATAATTCTGTTACCTAAATAATATTAATTAGAATAATATATAAGATGCTAAAATTTCCAGTTTGTGGAAAATCGATTAATCGGAAGTGCGATGACTTTATTGAATAGGTTGCAACCTATAAGAATAGGGTTCTTATTTAAAGGCACTAAATAAGAACTGTCAGTGAGAAGAAAATTTTCCATTTCGCAGTATTAGAAAGTCTTGTGAGTGTTTCAAACCAGATTTTTTTTGCATTTAGTAGCTAAATAAGAACAAATACAAAAGTCACTTTAAAATAAAATTGTGTTTTGGACTGCAGAGCTTTTGAAGTGACATGATTAGACATATCTTTGAATTATTTTTTTCAACATTTCTGCACACATTTTCACTTTATTTCGATAGAGATATTTTTTTTTGTTAGGAAATGTTTGTTCCAGAAGAATAATTTAAACTCGCGACGAAGTAAACGCTAGAGAAATTTGGCGCTAGACCATGTCTAGATACCTATCTCCCTCTTTCAGAATAATGCTAGAATAAATTTTTAAATGCTGAAGCAAATGAATGTTGAATCATATCAATGACTACACGACCTACCAAATGTTTTTAATAGTATAATAATAATAATAATAAAGGGAAGAATAGCTAAGTGGTTAGCGTATTGGATTCACACGCGGATGATCCAGGTTCGAGTCCAACTGTGCTACCCTTAGATTTTTCCTTCCTAGGATCCTCTACAGCTCACTGTCCGGTGATAGATAGTGTTGTCTGTAACTGGAGGCCGGCAGTGCAGTGAGAAGGCTCCGGACGCCAATGATCATAGATGTTGACGCGCCTTAACCCTTTAACTGCTGCGTAGTGTATCAGTGTAGTGGGGATGACAGGCTAAAGTCTCCCTAATATTTCTATTCTCACACGCTTAGTACTTTAATGGAACTGCGTCACTACCTCCATGATGGCTTTTAAACCGTTTACTGGGTATAAATAACAGTAAAAATATTAAAAACTACAAATATTTAAAAACATGTGTATTTAATAAATATAAATATAAATAATTGAAATTTTTGTTGTGTTTGAAAAATTTCAAAACAGGGTGCAACACGCAACCCAACTGAACTCCTTCAGGATTTCATTTTTTCGTTGTACGAAAAATGCAACATTCTTTGAAGGTGCAAATATCTGTCTCGAGACGTAATAGTGGGAAAAACAGGTGTTTCCAGGAATAAAAATTATTAAAAAGTGTATGGAAAGAACTTTGAAGACGTGTTTACCACAACAGTTCTAGTTATAGAATGAATATTTTTCGCTGAATTGTCATCTGTCGACTAGAAAACGTATTAATAACTATTAAAATAAACCAGACTATTAAAAGAGATTGCGTTACAATAGTTATACAAACTTGTGGTTCGAGCAATTAAAAAAAAATCGTAAAAACACAGATGTGTGTTCATAGCCTGAGAGGCTCAACCAGCCAGTGACACATATATGTGTCCATAGCGTGGCAGGCACGACCAGTAGTGAACACATATATGTGTCCGTAGCAGTTAAAGGGTTAAATTTAAAAAAGAAATAATAATAATAAAAATAATGTTGGTGTAGTTATATATAAGAAACTATATTCTACGTTCGATGATAGCGTTCAGTTGGACTATTCATGAAATGATGAGAATCAAAATTAAAAATTAGCCATCATCAAATGTAAAGTGGAAACTAAGGGAATAAAAAGCATTCTAACAACCTTGTTATTGAAAACTGTTACAAAAAAATTAGTGAAAAACAATTACAAAAAAATGAAATCAAGTTTTATTAACTAATAATATTTAATCATTGTACGAGTATATTGCTTTTTGAGACTGGCTGTACAGCATTTATGTTTAAAACTTCAGATAAATTATGCAATCTAATTTTGAATATTAGAACAGAAAAATGTGAAGCGTGTGGTAATAAATAGATGGGACCGCATAATGGACAATGTGCTATAGGAATGCAGTATATAAAGAGGTATGACTAGACAATGCCGGATATGGAATGGTTCTAGTAATGAAAGGAAGCAGTTCACGTGTTTATACAGTATGTATATATATAATATATATAACACATATATACAAACACATACACCATGTATAACCGCATTGGGAAGGTATACAGAAACACACCAGCTTGATTACATCGTACCTCCCACATACCCACTACTAATGAACCAACCTCTAATTCCTAGTACAAACTTGGGGCGGAGCATCTCCCTTTCTTAGGTTTATATCCTTCCCAAACCCTACACCCCAAGTCTCTTGTAACCTACACATCCAAACTCTCTCACTAATCTTTAGCGACTTTAAAGGGAAAAGACAAACCAGACACTAGTGATTAATAGTGAACTTAACGAGAACTAAGGGATTTAGGTTAATATTCCTTAGTTTAAACTAGCTAAAGGAGAAGAGACAAAAGGATCCCTCTACTCCTCCTATCTTACAGTAGTCGCATGATATTGTATAAATCTAACCAAACAAGTTAGCTTTAATTGTTGGACAGTGTTTAATTCAATTATATTAATCTTTTACTGGGAGTCACTAGATTTTATATTAATGGAAACAGTGAGTGAAGATAAGATGGTAATTTCAGTCCTCCACTTCAATGCAGCTATTTTTTATAAATTAAATTCAGTCTTTTAATAATATAATATATATATCAGAGATATTTTCCGTGATAGCCTGATTCTTTCTGTGGTCATCGACCGGTTTCGGAGGTTTGCCCTTCATCAGGGTGCGTTTGCCAAACTGAATATATACAGAGTCAAGTATAAACCGAATTTGCTCTGTGCAAGTCTGTGTTATCACACTGTTTGGCAAACGCATTCTGAGATGGCCTCAGAAACCGATGATGACCACAGAAAGAAGCAGGTCTTCACGGAAAATATCTCTGATGCTTTTCAGCTTTGCGGAACCAACCAAGACATAATTATATATTTTTGTGTATTATAAATGCATAGTTATTGTTCGGTATTTAATATAAACTTAAATTTGCCGCCAACGGCGTGCAATAATTTTAGTTTGGAGGGGTTATTGTATTACCTTGATGTTAATTTACTAATTTATTAGGCTGTGCCCTAACTGTAAAGAAGCAAAGGGTAACCTATGCTTTTTATCGCATCCGCCAGTCGCCATTTTAAGCTCGAATGAGTAAATTTATGCAGCACTCCCTTAAATAGGTGGCAGTGTAATTCCAGTACAATTCGTGCCACTTCAGTTGCCCTTAATTGTGAAAACCCAAATTTGTTATGTCTGATTTTCCTGGATAGTTTAATAAACCCTGTCCTTTTGTTGACTTAGCGGCTCGGTTCTCTCGGGCCTACATGAGCCATTGTAAAATTACATGGGTTTTACTTCCGGTTGGTTTCCTGCCGTGCATCTTCTGGGTGCCCATTTAATTATTATCTCAAGCAACAGCCAGCAGTGTATTGTGTATTGTTCAGTGTGCAGTGTATTGTCCAAGACTCAAGTATTGTATGCACATACCAATAATTTCCTTATTCCTGTTTTTCACTCTCCCCTATTTCCCGATATGGGCTAAAGATACATGGCTCTTCCAACACTGGACAGGATTCACAGATTCTGTGTCTCAAGGTAAGCGCCATTCCTTTGGATTATTGAAAGTGATAATAAATAATATTTAATATCCATTTTTAAATTTAATTTATATATTCAATTTTACTGTACGTTTATTATTTTAATTTCACATTTTGCTCAACTATTATATATATTATATACAGTCCACTCAATATTTTTTATTCAATTTATATTTTAATATTTGCTGTTTTCTATTAAACAGAGCCCGAACTCAATTATTATAAATTTGTTTTCCTGTATTTATTGTACGGTTATAATGAATAAGCTGATAAAATAACTTATGAACAATAACAATCAGTCAGATTATGAAAAAAATAATTTTCACTTTCACTTCCGCTGATTAGAGCGAGTATTGTAATCGTGACAAATTTTCGAAGTCGAGATTTCACCGGATATATCCGTTTTGAAGTCCCTTGAGTCCAAAAAAGTGGTTTTTAGCACTTGATCTGTGAATCTATCTGTGTGGTATGTGCGTGAGAGTATGTGTGTATGCGTTTGTAGTGGGAAAGACTATCTCAAAAACGATAAATTTCGTTCATGCTTAATATGTCGATAGAAGTGCCACGAGGAGACCTGAAAATAATGCATACAATGTAAAAAGTGTCATTTCTACATTTCTACGGATGAGGAGATAAAAAGTAATGAAAATATAGAAGACTTAAATTAGAAAAGAGAAAAGAAAAGGGTTGAGATGTCGAATAGAACGAGGATTTGTTCCTTTAAGATTTAATCACTTTGAGGACGATTGCCGAGGAAACCCACAAGTTAGGGTGCCCACACAATTTACAGTCCCGTCTCCAGTACTGTCTGTTCAATTAGACTGGAGTCCTGAGAGAATGAATCTTGCAGGTGTCAGCTTCTCCCCTCCAAAGAGGCTCAGCCATACAAGCCCCTCTCACTGAACTGAACGAGCAGTGCTATTTCTTCTTCTT